>JABANP010000370.1:0-53881 GCA_013115135.1 Perkinsus olseni
GAGATGCGCTATTCGGATCACGCGGTGACATCATTCTAAAATTCCACAATCTGAATTGTCAAGCTTCGACGAGAACGGGCTCTCTGCGCACCTTCAAACCTCGACAAGCCTGAACGAATATTCCGGTCTCATACAATAATAGTCGTCTAGAGTCTGTGTGCGGCCCCAAGCCGATCTGGAATCCACAACTGATGTGACGCCACTACAAGCCTCGCCGCGCGAGCTAAGTATCCGGAGCTTCGCGAGCGTGTACCTTTAACTAGATCTCTACGCTCCTTCCCGCATTGACTGAGAGCAACAACGGAGAAGCAACAGCCGCACAACTGACGCCCAAGAGCGATCGCCCGGAATATCATCATGCTGATCGTCGACAGCGTTACATGGCTTATAGTCGCGACGTCACTCAAGTGCACTTGCCTGATCTTGCATCAGTAGACCAAGATTTGGTTAGGCTACTCGAATGGCGAATAGTGACAATGCCAGTGCCTGGCCAGTTCAACCGCTTCAAATGTTATCCCTGCTGATTTCTCTCGGTTCGCTTACGCTAGATCCTACTTGGAGCGCAGCACCCGGCCATACAGAAAGGCGGGCCTATCAAGACAGGCGAGACGCAGCTCGACAGATCGTGCAGAAGGCTCCTATTCGATACTCAACTCGAGCCGGCCGAGGCAGTCAACAAGAGTTGGCAACATGCTTCAACATGGTGGTGATGACAGACGAGATATTCGTCATGATGTTTACACTAGTACGAGATCAAATCCGAGAAAGAGCGTAATGCAATTTACGCATCCCCGCAGCCTTCAGACCTGCGGCAAAGGAACTAGACCACATAGGAGCAGCCGTGCGGGACTCACCCTCGCTCGGCAAGGAGCCACTATCGTTCTCCTCGGACATCGATGATGGTGTCGAGCGGTTAGACGGCGTAACCAGAACGGCAGAAGGACCATCTGCTGCAGGTCGTTGGTAGGCTAGTTGGCGTGCAGCATCCGGCAACTCATCAAGAGCTTTGACCCGCCACCCTGAGGAGAAGCCTTGACGGAGGCCCTTGCCCCGGAAAGAAGATTCTCACGCCGAGCCTCAATAGGATCTACGCTTAACCGCGAGAAGAGGTCGGAGGCTCTCACAATACAAAATTGTGAGAGCGCTTTGGGCACCAGCGATGATCGTCGGTCGCTCATTTCACATGCCGATGTTCTCTAGAACCACAAAACCCGCACGTCCGCGATTCTAATTCAAACAGACAATCCGCGGCTTCGATTCCAACGAGGAATCTTAACGGGTGATCGCCATCGGTTGTTGGCTCAATTTATGCAGCTCCGCTTCTACCCCTCTCCAGCAGCTACGGCCGCCGTACCCTTGAACCCTCATCTCACCTCCAGGATCCGCACTGTTAGTCACTGATGAAGCAGATGGCTTGCCCGAGGCCGTTGGTTGGTCGAACGGGCCCTCTCCACCGCCAACCATCACGCTCTCATTGCGATGTGATCTCATGGTGTCGTTGATGTGGAAGCCGCCCTCCATCGTGTGACCAGCATGATTCTGCGTGTAGGTGCCGCCGTGGATGCTGAGATCGGCTAGCTGCTGAGCCTTCGACTTCGAAGTGAGGTCTCGATGCCCGTCGACGAGCTTCACTTCACGAACTCGCCAACCTGAGAGCGCATTTCCCACAGAGCCAGCCTGAGCCTGCCTTACCTCCGGCAGCCGTGTTCCCAGCGCGATGTGAAGAGGACTCTGCTCGCTGGGAGTGTGTCGAGTTGAGGAACGATCCTCCCTCTTCCACACTGCCCGCCCTGTGCTGTGTCGTCGTACCACCGCCGAGTTGGACGTTCTGCTGCGTCGGAGCAGTCGCCACAACAGTACCATCATCTCCGGCAAAGTCAAGAGTGCCTGTCGTCTTATCTGAGGAACAGAGCTCGATCTGCTAGGACCACGCAACGCGTCAATTCTCAGCTCACCCTCCTCCGCCTCGACGATCCCAGCATGCTCGCTGAACTGGAGCGGTGGTGAGGGCCGATCCACGTCTGCTTCTGCCACCTCCCCTTCTTCTTCCTCAGTGGCCACATCAGTGGATTCTGGAACGCGCAAGTAATCGCCGAAGCAGCCCAGGGGAGGCACGTACCGTGTGGTCTGACGTTTCCAACGTCCTCCTCGAAGGTCGTGTCTGAGTCGCATAGCCTACCAGCCCACTTCGCCAGAGAGCCAGCCTCACCAGGCGCCTCCTCCTCTGGGTGATGGAATCGTGTCGATTCAGTCTTATTAGTGGTGCGATGGTCCCGAATCTCATGACCGCCCTCCTCGACCCTATGCCCGCCTGAAACCATCATCAACTACCTCGTGCAAGGCTTCGCTGCCCACCTTCCGTCACGTAAGTGCCGCCACCCAGTCGGACCCCTTCACCTGACACCAACACCACAAGACACGTCGGACGACAATATCGATAATCCTACCTTCAGGCTCTACCTCTCCGTCGTCCTCGCCGAACTTAACGCGGGGTCCGCTGGTCTCGGGAGCTACAATGATGGCACTGCTACCGTTGCAGAGGCCCTAAGGATCCTGATATCACCTCCAGCTTCCTCAACTTCGCCATCGGACTCTCCGAAGAGCACGCCCGCCGTCGTAGTGGTGCTCGGAGCGACGGTCGTGGTGGGCGACGGGGCAGCAGTGGTGCTGCTGACAGCCACGTTCGATCTCGACTCGGCAACGCTCTCAGCCTCGCCCTCCTCCATGCCGAAGCGTAATGGTGCCGCGGTTTTCTCGGGAGCTAAAGCCACCACTTACTCAAGAGAACCGCTCGTCCGTCAACTCACGTGAGGTCGTAACAGCACCGGACGCTTCCCCGAAGTGGACACCAACTGGCGCTTCCGTTGTCGTCGCTAAGGGAGAGGTTGATCCGAGAGCGTGTCCAAGGTCGAAGCACGACTCACTCGTAGCTGCAGTAGTTGTCGAAGTTGTGGTAGTCGTCGGTGCAGGAGGAGCGGTGGTAGTCGGGGCAGCGGTACTGCTGACTGCGTTGTTCGATTTCGACTCGACAAAGTGCTGAGCTTCACCCTCCTCCATACCGAAGGTGAGCCGCCCTTCACTCTCTTCAGGTGCTGAACGAACGGCGATTCGACGAAAAGTTGGTATGAGACTTGGGCGAGGGAACTCACGTGAGTTTGTAATAACACCGGCAGACTCTCCGAAGTCGATGCCTGCAAGGGTCGTGGGAGCGGCTGAAATACGACCGAATGCCCAGGGAGCTACGGTAGACTCGAGAGGACACTTACGGGAGGTCGTAGGAATCGGCGCTTGACTGCTCTCCTTCTCTTCCGCGACTAAGAAGTGAATACTGGTCCACAGGAGTCCATCCCCACCCAGCAGCGAACTGCCCTCAATGAACCACCAGTTCGGTACAACTAGAGGAACCTCCTGCCGCTACGAAGCCTTCGAGAACGGCACACCTATCAGCTGCTTGACATGAAGGTGCGGCCGCTATACAGGCTTTACTGCGGTTGTATAATATGGCCGAGGCACGGGAAGTACGGACTTCCACTTCCACGGGGATTTCTCATCTATCGACCCCTCGCCGAGGGTGTGGCCATTCCAATGGAGCAGCCCCCTTCTTACCCTCCTCTCCTTCATGCTTGTCGAAAGTCAAAGACGGACTACTGGGGGCTGGCGTGGTCGGTGGAGGAGTCGTCGCTGAACACGGAAAAGCTCATCGCCACCGAGGAGGAGAGACGAAGACCCACTCGCAGAGACTGTTGTTGTTGTAGTGGTTGTGGTCTCTCGTCGTTTGATAGTCTCGCCGCTGTCCGCCACCTCACTGTCGCCACTCAAGCTGTCCGACTGACCTGCACAGCGACGAGTGACTATCCCCGTCCACGGCAGCACAGCAGACCTCCTCCTTTGCCGCTGCCTCCACCTCCTCCAACCTCCACTTTGGAGTCCTCTAAAGGCAAGGACAAGCTAGAATGACGAGGGCACCCCTCACTACTACTCACCTTTCCTAGCAGCCTCGCCGTCCTCCTCCCCAAAGCAACACTCGGACGGGTCCCTCGGTCGTCTCTGAGATCGCTACCACACTCGCCAATGCACACAGCTGTCCGACCTCACCCTCGACCTCCCCATCCGACTCGCCAAATGTGATTCCCTGCGTTGTGGTACGCGGGGATTCGGTGGTCGATCGAGGCGTAGTCGTGGTTGTAGTGGTAGTGGTGGTAGTTGTGCTCGGCCTTACCTCCACCAGCTCGGACTCGGCGACCTCCTCAGCGCTGCCTTCTTCCGATCCAAAAGCGAGACCGTTCGAGGGAGCTGAAGCACCACTGCCGGTTTTGAGCCCGACTGCGTCATCGAAGTCGAAAATGCCAGCTCCTGACGCACGTCACTACTTACCCGAGGTAGTCGTCACTTCTCCTTGATGCTCGCCAAAGGTGATGATATTTTCGGACGCCGTTGGTGTCGTCGTAGTAGAAGTGGTGGTGGAAGCTGCCAAAGAGCCCTCACCGACACAGTCCAATTCCGTCCGCCCTACTTGTGTTCTTCACGGCGGTAGTAGTGGTGGTCGGGGACGGCGGCGTCGTAACCTCATTCGACTGCTGCTTCTGCTGGGTATCGACAGCCTCTCCCTCCTCCACGCCGAAGCTGAGGCGGGATCCTTCTTCTGAGGACAACGCCGTCAGGAACAGGTTGCGATCGGGTCGGCTCATCACCCCTAGGCTCCACGTGCCCATCATCCTCGCCGAAGACGAGGCCGGCTGTGGTCGTAGCGGGGCTTGGACGTTCTAACGGCAATTTCGTGGCGCAGTGAAGCTTTTCGGCCAACCTACGCGTTGTGGTGGTTGTCGATGCCATTGTAGAGGTCGTTGGCCGGGCGGGAGTAGAGACTTCCTCGGGCAGCTTCCCCGTGGTTGCTGAGGACCAACGCCTGACAGCGGCCTACGCAGCACCGACGCCCTACCTTCGAATATCTCCTCATCCTCCTTCTCCTCGACGATCCCTTCGTCCTCAGAGAAGTTCGGGTTCACTGCGTTGCTATTGCGACTAATGGGGACCTCCTCGATATCCTCGTCGCCCTCCTCCTCTGTACAGACGTGACTTCAATGCTGTCCCCTTCAGAAGGTACCAACCCACCTGGCAAGCCGTGGTCCTGCTTGTCCTCTCCCACGGTTTTTTTCTCCTGACATAAAGAAAATAATAGAAAGAATCAACGACACAGAGGGGCCTACGAAAATGAAGACAAGGAAGCATCTCATCGCCCTCCGGTCCTTGAATCGAAACTCGACGATATTGCCGTCCTTGAGAATCGCCGTGAGGAGAAGGTCGGAAGGGGCCGGGCCGAAGTATAGGGTGCTTAGGATGATATCCAGCTTGTAGGGGGCGTCCGCATGCTCGTCACTGATGGGGATAGGGGCACCCGAACGGCTGTCATACACTCGAATGCTCTGGGGGTCGCCTGCGGACGGGGAGTTCCACGACCAGCTCAGACGGAGCCCATCCTACTGTGACAGGCGGGCTTGTTGACACCAGTGGTGGAGTTGTCGGGGATCACCACTGGCTGGAATGTCTCTTGACTCGAGTCTGGAGGAAGGATGAGCTGGTCTCGTGGGGCAGGGGACTTTACGACTCACTCAAGCGCTCTTCGACATCGCCCTCTTCCTCCTCGAAGTTGACACCACTAGGCGCAGTGGTCGTAGTGGTAGGCGCAGCTGCTAAACGATGGAGCATCTCTGCAGGTTGCGAGGCGTCAGAACTTACTAGTCGTAGTAGAGGCCGCCTCCTGCTGGCCGGACTGGTGCTCGCTCTGGCCTGAGGAGAGCGGTGGTGTCCAAGCCGGCCCGAGCCCTTACTTGATGTCTCTTCCTTGACGCCCTCCTCGCTGCCAAAACTAAGCACGGCGCTGCCTCTCCTCGGGGCTCTGGTCGGCGGCTTGAGGGTAGTGGATATCGGGACTGGAAGAACACAGGGATCGACAGTGTCCCGACGGCAGTGCCAACCGACTCGGAGTGGTCACGTCGCCGCCCTCCTCCTCGAAAAGCAACCCTGGTGTGGTGGTCACCGCCACTGAGAATGAGAAGCTCAGCAGTCACCGTTGGCGAGCTGATGGCTAACCTGTCTCCTGCTGCTGTCGGCCTGTCCCTTGGCCGTGGTAGTGCACACTCGAGGAGCCTGGCAAGAGGAGCAATTTCGTGGCGCAGTGACGATAGACGAGTTCCTGATCTCACTGGTCCGTTCGATCTCGCCAGACTCTCTGCCGAAGCTAAGACTTCCTCGTCTTGCATAGGTCACTGATGCCACTAAAGATACTTTTACGATTGCTCGGAGGCAGCACGGTGTTGAAACCATGGCTGTCAACGGAATGAAGGGGCCTGTAGGGATCCAACTATTACGTCCATTGACCAACGGAACAACACTCGGCGGGAGGAAAGGACGATACTGTCATTCCAATACCACACCAAAGGCAAATCTCGGTGAGCGTTTTCGATGCATCGTCGAGAGGAAGTGACGGCAGAACAGGTTTGGGTGATGCCGCGACAGCTCTGAGGACAGACTCCGGCGTGGAGGAGTTCTCGGGCTGATACTCGCTACATCAAGTCAACATCGTCTGCCCGTAGTGCCTCGCTAACGTGAGAGGAGCCCTTCCGACCGGAACGCTCGAACGGTCGCGACGGACACTGTCAAGGCGCGAGGTTTGGCACAGCATGATGGGGACTCGACTGGGAGTGGAAGTGGAGGGTTGTGCTGGGGTTATGAGTGTAGACTGCGATGTAGGGTGTAGAGGGAGAGTACACGGCAACGCAACTGGTCACCACCCAAGGGTCTCGAGAAAATGCGCGGAAGGCTGACGTTAAGGAATGGTAAGGAGAGCCGAGAACGCAAGTCTCGTGTAAGAATGGTAAAGTGGTAAAGTCGTCGTCGTCGTTTCATAGGATTCCTGAGAGTTCCTGAAAGGTGGCATCGACGACAGTACGACAGTCTACGGAGTAGCGGCACAGTACGACGCATCAGCACTTCGGGGTGCTAACTAGTGCATGCTCAGCGGCACCACCCGCCGTCGCGCGATTTGCCAATAGTCGGTACTCTGCGCTGATTGCCCCTGCATGACAGTCCTCACTACAGTACAGCGGGACACCTTCGTGAAGTTCAAAGAGCTCTACCCCACCCGGGGCCTACCGCTGGCGAAGCGGCTTTACCCTAAGGAGTTCGCAGAGGTCACCAGCCACGACTGGAGTCGCCTTGTGCATGAGCTTGGGTACAGTCGGAGCGGCGACAAGAGGGTTAAGACCTCAGCGGTGGGTTACCGCTGCCATCACGATGCCAGCTAGTGACCTTCTTCAGGGGCCAAGACGCGGTAGTCGAGTAGTGGTGACTGGTGACACCACTCCGACCAGTGCCGATGACCATCGTCGCCGGAGCTCCGCAAGTAAATCCAGCGCCAGAGTAGAGAGTGACGAGGCAACTTTCTCAGGTGAACCTGCTTCGCTACCGGATGGTGTCCGTGACGGTCAAGCTCCGACCAAAGATCCCACCGAGGGCTCCGACAGCCCCTCCAATTCCCAACGTAGGGTTGGTTCGAAAGCACGGCCGAAGCGTTAGGCCGTGGAATGGCCGTTTTTCTCTTTACCGCAGCCACACCCTATATGAAGTTCCTAGCCGTACGGTATCGCGAGCTGAAGGAGCAAGGGGCACTCAAGCTCATCACACCGCGCGACATCACCGCCACCATCCTGTGCGAGTGGGAAGCCATGACGGAGTAGGGTGCTCTGGTAGAGCCTTCGAGGAGGATCATCCTCGTTCAGAGACCAGCGGATAGCCTACGGGGCCTCTGAGCCTGTCCAGGTAAAGGCGGAGGCCCCAAGTGGTGATGCTGTTGCCGAGGATGAGGAATGCGCAGAAGCGGAGGTTGTGTTTGTCGAAGGGGGCCCTCCTCCAGGTGGCGGCATTCCAGTCGACTCAACTAGGGATTGTATCATTCGTGCGGAGCTTTGCTCCGATGAAGAATAGCCTGCCAATGCACATCATTAGCCTTGCGTGAAGTTTCATCACCTCACGGCTCGCTCTGAGAATTGGTGGGGATGCGGTACGGCACAAGAGAGTTCCGTAACTCTCATCTCCTCGTAATAGGTGGATCCCTCGCCTGGCCTTGCTCAAGGACAGTATATGCTACCACTCCATTTCCAATTCATATTCGAATCTGTATACCTGGCCGGTGAAAGGATAGTTGTTTTATTGCTCCCCTCTTGGCAATGCCGATGGCAGCACCCTCCCTGGACCATCTGGCACGACTTGACATCGCTCATCTAGTGTCACCATCGGTCACCATAAAGTCCACGAAGGCCCACTTCCCTGACGTCCGAGAGAGGGCCACTGTGCGCCTGCTTGCCACAGCAGGTAGGGTCATCGCACTCAGCGCCCCCTTCATCCGCTTCACAGGCCGAAGTCTGTCCCATAGAGTGCTGGAGCGAGAGCTCAGCCTGCAGCAAGAGCCTTATCCCTCGATAGCTAAATTCCGGTACATCCACCGCACCCTCAGCCACATGAGTGTAGGCCGTCCGATCCCTCGCTGCGGTCTTGTCTGCATCACAGTCGACTGTGTGTTGGACCATCGACTCCTCAGTAGTCTAGAACCTAAGCAAACATGGCGAGGGCTGATTTAAAAAGCACTGTTGGCGTATTAGTGTCGATCAGCGCGATGTCTCTTAGAGTATCATACTTGAATTTCAGTTGGCTCTTATTCACGCATTGTAAGTCGCGCACCTCTTACGCTAATAATTTGTGGACGAGTTCCTAATTATTAACATGCCCTTGTGTCTTGTCGAGCCCTTTGAAGTCTGGAAATTACCATCTCCAACTACCCTGATATAGCTGGTCCGATGACAGCCTTCACGGTGTCAGATCAGCTGGTTCGTAACAAAGGTGATGAGGATCGGGGTTGCCTTGCAGGGAACCAGCTGCAGGAGGAAAGCTGTAAGTGCTGATCACTGAGGATGGATAGGGATCCCTCATCCGTCCGATTGAAAACGAATGGTCATCATGTCCCACTCAGCTAGGTGATGTTCTTCGCCTTCGTGGGTTGGGCGGCGCCATGCCTGATGCAGGGCTATCATCACCACGCCTGGCTGCTCAGCCTCCTGCAACGTAGCCATCTCTTACAGCCTCGGAAGATACCGACTGTGGGAGCAGGTGTAGCCGAAGAGAGTACTAGCGTGAATGAGACGCTAGTCGAAGAGCTAGCTGCTGAGTTTGAGGTGGACCTGGAGGAGGACTCCGAGCTCCGGGATGTCCTTTATGAATGTTTAAGATTTGAAGGAGAGGAGGGGAGAGCGGCTGAGGTGACGCGTGGGGGCTTCCATGTGCACTGTTCTAATAAAAGTCTAGAGTCGAATTGATCGGACTAGAGATGTGATGACAAGCGGCGTAGGGGGCACAAAGAACTGAGGGGCGAGAGCTTTGGAGCCTCTTCAAGGAGTTGTGTGACGGTACAGCGCACATGCGATGGGAGGAGGGCGAATTATGGTATAACGATTAGAGTATTGGGCGACTTTGGAGATGCGCGGAAGCGAGGAATATTATTGAGTCGGATGCCTTCGATGACTCAGGGCGAAGGGCTGAGGATTCTGACAGATGGCTACACGGACCTCCTGCAGAGACTGGACCCGCAGGAGAGTCTCGTGGTTACCAAGAACCCTGAGTGACGCTCTGCTGCTGCTGCTGCTGTTAATGTCGCACCGACACTCTGGGGCTCCTCAGTTCGGCCCTTCCCACAGAGTGGATCGATCTCTACGCCGAGGCTTACCTCAAGTTGGAGCCTTTGGTCCGGGCAGGGCGTTATCCCTGCTCGCCTCGAGGAGCCTTCCTCAGGGCCATCGCCGCCGTGGCACCATCGAGGCCAGGTACAGCCGCCGATCTGTCCTCAGCTATGCCGGCTGCAGGCTTGGACGTGCTCAGATATCATCGTCACCCGCATACGTCGGGTACATCTGCTGTACTCACTGGCCACACTAGAGGCCACACGCAGACTCGACACCCGTATTGAGGGCATCGATGAACCGACTGGCGAGGACAGCGTTGAAGCTCCGTCGGCGGTCGCCCTCGAAGACAACCCAGTCCCGTCCGCCTCCTCGCCGCGGAGTGCGGTCGAGGAAGTCCACTCGGCCACAAGTCTCACCCGCCCTACTTCGGTGTCTTCCCTCTTGTCATCCTCCAGCTCGGAGTCGGTCGATGACCTGCCTGAGGAGGCACCGAGCGTGGCGGAGGTCAGCTCGCTGAACTACTCCGCGACAGAACACGGGTCACCTCGACTGAGATGGGGTGTCCCGGCGGAAGATGAGCGGTTCGATGAACCTGCTGGGGATGTTGAACGATGCCATGGGGGTGGTTCGGCCGAAGGGAGACGGCCTAGCAAGACTCGAGGGCACTTTCGCCCCCGAGTCCTTGTCCCGCCGGTGCGCCCTTACCCGGTGAGTGAAGAGGAAGCAAAGTGCGACGGCGGCCTGCAGGCGATGCCCTCAATGGAAGCTCCTCCGTCGGAGGCTTCTGCCGATGCACCGGTAGAGCCTCCCATTGTGAAAGATCCGGACGAAATTGTCGACATCGAGCATCGCTCCGCTCTACCAAGTACCACTAAATCATGCGACCCGCCAGTGGAGCCCAGCTCGATCGTCGAAGATAGTGCCCGTAGCAGCAGGGGTCGCAGACGCCCCGTGAACGGTATTAACATGCGCTTCGGATTCTCCTCGGTGAGGGAGCTCGAGGATGCCCTCGTGGCCAAGCGGAAGTCGCTCGGGTTGGATGACAGCGATGCTGGTGTCCGCATTGAGGCCAAGGTGGCCGAATCCAGATCCAAGGTCGACCCTGGTCGAACACAGTTTATGTCGGAGCTGCGGGCGAAGGTCGCCCAGATGCAGCAGCGGATGGACGCCTTGAGGTCCTCGCCCGCAGGGGTGGATCCTGGCACGAGCTGTCTCGAGGAGACCGTTGCGAGGTCGTTGGTGTGGGATGGTGTGGACCCGGTCGAGGCACGGATGTTGGCCCGCAAGGTTGACAAGGCCAGGGTCAGTCGAGTCCTCGAACGCCTGGCGACCCATTCGAGTACCCTTACCGGAGCGAAGGGAGAGGTCCAGAAGTTGCAGAAGCTTGCCTCCCGACAACAGCTCGAACGTAGGGCAGCTAGCTCTGTTCAGGAGCAGGATAGGATCAGCGATATGTGCATTACACGGTGCTTTCCTCCTCAGGTGATCTGCAAGGGAGAACCGATACCGTCGTTGGCAGGGGGCAAAACTAATTAGCATGCATACTCTACAACTGTCTCTCCCTTCGCCGGGCTGCTGCGTTGTAGTTCTCTCGAGGGGGTGACCGTCTCCCTAGTCCATGATGCTCTACTTTCTGATATGGCTGCTCCGTCCAACGCCAGTGTCGACCTTGGCTGCGGAGTATCCCCTTCCTCCCTGCAGTAGTGAATGCACCATCGAGCTGAACCCTAGCGTCCTCGCTAGGAGTGGAGACCCGCTGCATTTGGAGTGGTCCATCGAGTCCGGCAACGAATCGGATTTTATAGGCTTCTTCGCTCCGCCCTTTCGTTCTGCCACCTACGACGATTACGTTATGCTCTTCAGACCGCACATGATCGGAGCCTCGGAGCACACCGTGTCTCTGACGAACCTCCGGGCTCCTTTCTATGACGTCCGCTACATTTCCGCAACAACCGGGCAGTGCCTTTGCCGAGCCAATGAGAGACTGAGATTCGAGATGGGCCATCGTGAGCCAACTCAGGGCCACGTCACCATGGATACCACCACTGGTGCTCTCAAAGTCCACTGGGTCAGCGGGGATCCGGACCCAGGCTTTGTCGAGTACAAGGCCGCAGACGATGCGGACTGGTCTGTGAGGCACGCCACTGTTGCTACGTACGACTTCCACGACATGTGTGGTGGTGATATGGATAACTACTACGACCCGGGTTACTTCTACTCGGCCACTTTGCCCGGGGACTTGAAGGGTGAGATCACTGTACGCTTCGGCAGCATCTTTCACCGTTCGAAGGCATTCATTGTTGCCACCCCTGTCCCATCGGGCTCGGCCGAGGTCCACAGCGTAGCGCTGTTAGGAGACATGGGGGTTCAGAGTTTCTATCGAGGGCCCGATAAGGTGGAGGTCCCCAACGGCCGCTGGGATACCTACTGGGTCCAAGACCACATGCGGGCCAACCCGAGGCTCAGGATGGCGGTCCACTTCGGCGACGTGTCTTATGCTATGGGGCGCTCTCGCGTCTGGGACCTGTTCGGCACAGCTGTCGAGGACGTGGCAATGAGGATGCCCTACATGGTCAGCGTTGGCAATCATGAGTTCGACTATGTCGGTGGAGGTTGGCATCCCCGTCGTGGGGCAACTTCGGTATGGATTCTGGTGGCGAGTGTGGCGTCCCGACCAAGCATAGGTATCAGTTCCCTTATTGGTGGTATGCCTTCTCCTTCGGCCTTGTCCGCTATGTTATGCTGTCCTCTGAACATGACTGGACGAAAGGCAGTGAACAGTGGCAGTGGTTGGATGAACAACTAGCTGAAGTCGACAGATCGGTGACGCCCTGGGTCATCGTCACCGCCCATCGCCCAATGTTGGTATCGGGCTACGACCCGTCCGAGCGGGCGGTCGAGGACCATATGTATCCTGCCCTTGGCCCCCTGCTCAAGAAGCACAGAGTGAACCTGTTCGTTGCTGGCCACTGGCACTACTATGAGAGGACACATCCTGTGGACGGCACGGTGCACGTGTTAGCGGGAAGCGCCGGGGCCTACGACCTTCATGACGTCTTTGAGGACCTCCCTCGAGTAGCGGCGCGATGGCCCGACGTCCGTGGGTATCTCGAGCTCAAGGTCACCAGAGACGAACTCGAAGGCACCTTCTGGGGTATCAACAACACTATGGCTGATAGACGTATGGCTGTGTTCGACCACTTTACAGTTGCCCCATGGGCCGAGGGCCCCGTGGAGATCCCCCACACCGAGGTCTTGTGATCATGTTGTTTATTTTCTACTAATCGTCGACCCACTACTTCTTGAAATCGATTTCAGAATAGATATAGCATATTATAATGTATGGAGTTTCGTGTCTTGTTCGACCTGTTGCGGTACGCGAAGGATTCTACGGCAGCCGCGTGGATCGGCTTCGATGGAGGCAACAAATGTCATGATAGGCAAGTTGCCTACTACGCATCCTTCCATCCTTATGGGGTTTGTCCTGAATCTCTCAAAGGACGCTCCGAGGGACGGTATTTTGTAATCGTCGTGGAAGCTGGCATTCTGGGGCATGCAGGCCCTCGGGGATGGGCGTCCAAGATCACCGCAGCACCTCGTGTCCGAAGGTCTGTCACGAACTGAGTAACCGAAAGGCTGAGCGAAGACCCAGCAAGTGCATCGCTGTCGCTGCCCCAATTCATTCAGAGCGAGTAAAGCCTATCGCAGCGACTCGACCACCTCGTGTAAGGCATTCCCCCGCTACTAGATTCAGCTCAGTGTTAACTCAATAGGCGAATAACTGTCACCTACCCCACACCGGGCCTCCTCGCGGGACTTTGGATGCTGCCCTGAGAATATATCATGCGTTGTTGGCTCTCTCGAGTACCACCCAATGCCACGCGAATTCTGAAACACTGGGAATCATCGCCGAAGTCATGTACAACTTGTCACTGATTTTTATGGAGGGAGTATTCGATAGGCCAGGCCGACGCGAGACATCGGTCGTGTTAGAATCGAAGCCTTTGGTTGCCTCCATGGAAGAAGTTAACTTCCGCGTTGCTGGTCGGCTGCATGGCGGTCGGCTGTGCCTGGGGTCCGTGCATGACCCTTATGACAGCGACACCGGGAAGGGCCCGCGGTCCAGTATCCCGGCAAGACTGCAAACTGTCCTGTCCCGAGGACTCAGAGAACCTATCGGCTTTGGCAGAGAATCCTCGCGGTTCGAACCTCCTCGAGTAGCGGATGGGCCGGGCCCTGGAGCGTACGTCTCCTTCTGCGGTCCGCGGCGGCGCGAGGGAGTGGTCGCAGGTATATTGATGCCGTTAAGAGAAGACCTTTCGGGCACGATAGGCTCACTTCCGATAGCTGGTCGAAGAGAGGGACGGGCTCCTTCGCGTCCAAGTCTACAAGATTTCAAAGGTGGCCATACCCAGCTGTCGTGCCAGGTGAGATTCATCCGCACCTTCTATCTTGACGCCTCACTAGTGACATCAATGCGGTCTGAGGACCATGCACGACCCGCTTCTGCGGGCTATAGGGCTAGCAGCACTACCCTTGAGGGTCTGTCACGGAAGCGCTTACAGTGCAAGGCTCGCACCGACTGGTCAGGCTTCAGAACTCGCCTACAGCATCTGATTTCAGGTCCGGGTACCTACAGGGTTTCGGTCTCTGCCGACCAAGCCGTGCACTCGGGGAGTACCGCAACGCTGTCGTGTTGCGGTAGAAGTGAACTCAAGCTAGAGCCAAAACCAGGGCCCGGTCAATACGACCCTCTATTCCCAAACTTGCCTCGAATTAGAACAGCACTGCTTAGCATGAGCGACTCGAGACTTCCCAGACTACAGCAACATAGCGCACCAGGACCAGGGGCCTACAACCCCGCGATCATCGGCAGCGCAGCTGCAGAGCCTATCATGGTCAAACTACTGCCGCCCACCGGCTCATCTTCGAACCAGTCGAAGTATCAATTGGGCCTCACGAGGATGGCGAACTCTGACAGTGTGAGCATCACCAAGGGCGACGCTAGAGGGGCAAGTCTAATCCATTCGATAAGATGTGCTCGTGTCGGAAATATTGCGATCCGTGGCGAACAACAGGCTCTCTTGTGACTAGAGAAGCTCGCGATTGCCATATAACAGATGTCGTGACTCTCCTTCTCGTTGACAGATCTCTGGACCTTCGAGCACCATAAAATGCAATAATCGCTCCTACGTCGTTCCTGGGCCAGGACACTATAGCGGTAAGCGTCTGTCGTGAGCTGTCGAATCGCTCGAGGGCTCACTGAGATTCTTAGCAGTCTTCCCTCAGTGAATCTGCCACCTTTTTCGAGTGACTTCTCGAGCCAGTTTAGCAGTGCCTTCCAGAAGCCTTCGAGAGCCCGTCGTGCAGGGAGCACGCTTGTCAGCCCGTCTCCCCCGCCCGGTCCAGGTGGATTATACATTCGCAGCTCATCATGACCATAGCCACGACGACTCGTCGTCACATTTTAGGAGAATACACGGCAATGCTCAGCTCCAGCGTGGACAATCGAGCCACGACAAGCTTCTTGTCATCTCCCGTGCAGCGGAGCATTTTCCCAGTGGCGAGCGGTGCTCCCGGGCCGGCTTACTATCATCCGCACGGATAATGGCCGGGAGAATCCTGCCAGGATCAAAGTTGCTGGTAGGCTCGTGGACGGTTCCGAAGAACCGCTGGTAATCTTCTCCCTCGGCTCCCTTGTTCGGAGTTGTGGAGGTTCTGGGCAGGACCATCAGTATTGTCATCCTCATTTTCCCGCGCGGTGACTTGGGAGTGTTCTTGAGTGTATGAGCACTCCTGCGGACGAGGAGTCTGTGAATGAGCCCCTTTGGGCCAGCAGGTTTCCATGGACGATTTTCAGGCGCGCCCTCGGAGGAGATTTTCCCGCCGGGTTTGGCGCGAAGTAGACGTGTTAACATGCCATTATGCTGCTTTCATACTTCTAAGCTCCTACAGACACGAGTTGCAAGTTGGGAGGCGTCGCGTCCGAAATTCGGGAAGTGAGGGGTCCATTAGGCCGAATGGTGAAAGCATTCTCCTGTGAGTTGGCGACTGACCTGGGCCGACTATGACGTGCAAGTCGGCGCCTCCCGAACTGAAAGACGTGGCTGAATGCACCGTCCAATTCCCGATGTATGGAGGTACCTCGGCGCTTCAATCGACAAATCAATACAATTTCACATTTCCACCGACGACGACTACCTCATAGGCGCTTCGATCCCCATCACTAGCGTCACTAAGCATAGTATGGTAATGACATACTGAGTGGTGGTCTTAACTTGTTGGCCGAGCTTCTCCGTGACTCCACAGGCAGCTGGTTGAGTTGGAAGTTTACTATCCGATCCCCCGGTAACGATCTCGCCAGTGTGCAACTCATCTTCCTGTTGCTGTCCCAGAATTGTGTATTCCATAGCCATTAGCATTTTGCCGTTGCCTGTTAAACCTCTGATGTCTGGTTTTGAGCCGACTAGTGATATGTCAATCGTTAGTGAGGATCAATCTCAAGCCATCTGGACCCGTGAACAGCGAGCAAAGCGTACAAAATTCCTTCGATCAGCAGCACACGGACTTTCAGCCTAACTAGAAATATAGAAAAGGACAACCCGTGTGGATGATCGAACCACTCGGTTTCCGAGGCGCGCGACGAATGCGTGGTCCCTACCGTCTCTGGCTCGAACTCCGTGATTCCGCGGCGAGGGCGAGGATGCAAATACCCTACTTCTCAGCGCGACGGTCACTCCGAGATGATAACTCGGAGATAGCGATGCGCGTTCCCGCGCCAGAAATTCTTAGCTTGCCTTAAATCCAGGCTTCAGGGATTTAGAATCCTTTATGGTTCGAGCCTTCTTTCTATTACGAGTCTGCAGCCTGGCCGTACTATACTGTGGCTCAGTTTGCAGCCTGTTGGTCAGACTCCCAGTATCCTGGAGGCAGGAGTTATACGATTATCTACTTCTCGTGCCAATAGAAGCCGATCGTCAAGGTCTCAACCTCCTTGTGGATACGGGGACGCACGAGCTCTTCTTCATATCGAAGGAATGGCTCGAGGAGAGCGAGGGGCTCGGAGCGTGTGAAGCATCTGTTTACGGCTGTTACCAGTGCACCACAGCCCTCTGTGATGCAGAAGTGAGCGAAATCGAGTTCTGTGATGGCGACTGCGTATCAATTGTGCCCCTTACCGGCAACCTCACGATAGGTGGGCAGGAAGTTCCAGGGGTTAAGTTCGGACTAGTAGGGGGACATTCGGGCTCGCTGGGGCCCCACGCATCCCTGGGGTTGGCACCTCAGCCGGAGGAAGATGAGGATGATTACATCCCGCTGTTGGACCAGCTCGTGATGAAACGCATCATTGAATCGACGGACTTCTCCATCGTCTTCAACCCTGGGAATCTGAGTGAAGGGGAGCTGATCCTCGGAGGCCTCGACCCCAGCAGATACCGCGGCCCGATGTCCTTCGTACCCCTCAAGGATGGGTATAATACTTGGACAGTCGGGCTGAAGAGTATCCAAGTTGTGGGCAACGCCACTCTCGCACCGTTGACACCGAATACACCAGTGATCATCGACAGCGGGACCACCTGCTTTCACTTACCGGCCAGTGCGTATGATGTAATGATGGCAACCATAAAGTCAACCCTCGAGGCGGCAGGGCGGCATGTCGAGATGCGGGAAGGCTCGATGGCACCTCCGGCGCTACGAAATTGCGCAGACCGTGAGTATCTTCCCCCGCTCCAGGTTGCCTTCACTTCGCAAGATGGTAGCGATGTAACCGTTGTTATACCGCAAGAGGTTTACGTGCAAGCCTATGATACTGATGCTGGACAGCTGTGTGCTCTGCTCCTGCGGGAGTCCTCGCAAGGTGAGGAAGACATCTCCATCGGGCAGAATCTCCTTCGCCGATACTATCTCTACTTCCAATACGACCAGAAACGAATTGGTTTCGCGGAATCGACAGAGGTGCTCACGAAGCCGAAGGAGAGATCTGAGGTCCCTTTGAAGGGCCGTACAGTCTTGCGTCCCGTATTTGAGCTCAGCATTTGAACTTGAGGCTCACAGGCGCTTGTTGACGCAAGGCGGTCAGACTCGCCACCCAGGCATCTCTTAAAGATGCTCCTCGATGACAGTCTGTGGTCCGGAATACTCTTATGCATCATTCTAATCACTATTTTCTATTCATCATACCCAAATGCTGAATTCTACTGTTTATGGCAAGAGTGTGGACTGTTGACTATTTTTGAGCGAATAGTAGCCACCCCGCGAATTCTGTTGAAAGTCAGCCAATCCTTGCTTACATCTGGCTCGCATAGCGACAACGAATAATTCTTCACCCAGAACGCTTCGGATCCTCGCCCCCGAAACCCTTACCCTGAACTCTCTCAGCAGCAACACCATATTGGGAACGGCTTGGTGAACGGGCGAGCACATATTACCTAAGTAGTGATCTATAGGTAGATAGATAGAGTGCAGACAAGGAATAAAGGGGTTTGATCTGCAGCGCAGTTCTTGTGAGCTACTCCTTATTATAACCACCGCAACGAATCCTGTTATAGTGCTCCTCCACTCCTGATCGAGATTGATACATCAATGGTGGTACACTCCGCCCAAGTCCATGCAGTAGGAAAGATCAATCGCTAGCTACAGCTGTGCAGCGCTTTTTACCACTCAACTGCGTCGAGCCCTGACCACTCCTATCGTGTATTCTGCCGATCTTTGCCGCTTGGCTCATTTAGGCGTCTGTGATGCTACGCAGAGCTCAACTTCCGGCTCGTCAGACATACTGGGCCAGTATCGCAGGCACAGTGAGTGTTAATAATTACTTATATGATAAGTGTCACTAAACAAGAGTTGCTTACCGGGGTTCTAACGTTATGAGGTCATCTACAGTCTTCAAGCCGACCTAAAGTTCCATACCTATGCGCCTGCATCGCTACACTCTCTGCTCAATGTCGCCCCTCCCGTAGCAGCTCGAATTCGCAGGCGCCTCGAGAACTGATCGCCGGTCTTCATACCATGATAGTGAATCGCGGCCATGATATGCGTGTGAAGCGAATCTTTCGACCTGCAGATCTTCTTGCACCTGTAGCGTTTCGTATAAGACGATCGATCACTATTCTGTAGCGTCGAAGAGCCGCTCCTGCGTGCGTGTCTGCTTGTTCAGTGTGAGCACAATGCTCCGCATCGGATGGGTGATCCTTCTCGGCGGGCCGACCTCGTATGCTCTCAACTGTCCCCCTGGTACTGAGGTCCAGAACGACCGGTGTATCAAGTGCCCTGTAGGTGAGGACCTTGCCAACCAATAATTGTGCGCTTATGGGCGCTTTTCTCTGGTACCGTGGCCGCCCCTGGGAATAGTATCACTAGGAGCTCCCCAACTCAAGGGGCCCGTCACTCACATTAGTGCTCACGATTGGTTCAGGCACGATTCAGCCTTTCTCGATATTAGACGGCAACACCAGCATACGCTGCCAGTTGTGTCAGCCTGGTTACTTCCAGACCATTGAAGGCAGCTACGCATCAGAGTGTAGACATAAGCCGCTAGCTTTCCCTCGGAATCCCACCACAACTCTTCCGACGCTGTGGACGGAATTCTAGCTTTATGTTCTGCTGGAAATTGTTCCTAGTCACCGCAGCATGTCAGGTACCCCCTGTCCGGTAGGAACCTTCTCTAACGAGGTCGGCAGCGATGGATGTACCCAGTGCCTGGTTGGTCAGTACCAAGACGTCGAAGGCCAAAGCTACTGTGAGCTCGGCCCCCTGACTGCCTCGTGACGGAAGCAATGCTAAAGATGACTGAGATCCAGCTCTTTCATAGCGTGATGGGATCGGGCTTCGTGAACTCGGTTTTCTTGCAAAGTAGCCTGACATTGCACATTGACAGGTAAGTTCTGTCCTGGTCGGGCCAGTACTACAACGGCGTCCTCGGCATCAACGTCGCCGACACAATGCTACTGTGAGCTTCTGGGCTAGTCCTTGCCGGTGCCTCCCGTTCTAGAACCCGTTGCGAGCTCAGACTCTGCTGTTACTATATTCATGACGTAGGCAACCCTACTTACTACAGCCATTGTGCAGTGGGGGAATCCATCGTCAACTGTGAGGCATCAAAGGCATACTTTTTCAACCTCCGAGTCACAGATATCAAGTAATAGAAACTCAAGTGGAAACCCGCATCAGCACAGTCCAGCTGGTCATCGGTCGGCAATCGAGGTCAATCGAGCATATGTGCATCTGTCTCAGCCTGTGCGAGCCCTGTCCGTCAGGGATGGACTGCTCGGGAGGGTGGGTGAATAGAGACACTTCCTCAGAGGGTGAGCTTGCTTCGAGTTGGCCTCGTGTACACACACGCCTCATAGCCACTCGCAAATGCGCTGGAACTTCTGGTCGCTGAGTTGTGGTACCAGATCGTCAAGTCCGTAGCATCTCGATCGTAGAGTCTGTTGTGCTGATTCATCGCAGACACCAAGTACCATGCGCAGCCTTCCGTCCGTCCTGGCATGTGGGCCAGCATATCTGCTAAATATCAACCCTATAAGTGTGAGCAAGGGGGGAGGAGAGGCACCTGGGTATATGGTGAACTACGCGGGAGTGAGCTCAGGACTCCGAGTTCACTAACACCCTATAGGGGACAGATCATTGGTTGTGAATCACCGCCTTTCACAATCTCATCACCCGCCCTCTCTACGAAGTGCTGGCCATGTGGAGCGGCCATCACGCCACGCCCACCACAGAGCACAATCGTCCCCATTCCCAGGTGTGTCGTACTTCGAGTGCCCTGGTGGACCGGCTGGCGAGTGTGCTCCGTGGAGGACCGGTACGGCATGTACCAAATGCGTGGAAGGGTACGCCCCTACCTCGCATGCCCTCCCCTCGTTCCCTGTGCTCCTCTCCACCGTGACCAACATCCCTGCTCCCTGTGTTTGACTTATGCCGCTTTTCCTGTCGTGATCTCCCCTGTAGATACTTCCGTTTCAACGGCGCCTGTCTAGAATGCTTTCCGTTCCATCGCTTGACACTGGTAGCCATGCTCGCCCTCATGGCCATCTTCTGTTACGCCACGTGAGTCCGGTCTGCAGCATCGCACCCGTCAAGGTCCTCTCGAGGTACCACATGACCGGTGGTAGCACCATGCTTCATCAGCTGACGACACTGCTAGGTGTGACGATGTCTCTGGGCAACGTGAGTTGGAACCGTCGTATCTTCCCTGGCAGCTCGTGGCATTGACAGTGTGATTCACACTGCCCTCTGCTCTCCTGGTATCGCCCACGGGACTCGCGTGCTGCCGCGTTCGCGGAGCTGCCATCTCGGAAGCTGCCCCATCACCTTCTTAATCGCCGTTCCCGCATTGATGTCAGATAGTGACCTACCTGCAGATGATGGGCCTCTTCTGTATCATTCTGTTCGATTGGCACTTGAGCTCAGTGGACGGGAAGGCCTGGAGCTCGGTGAGGTGGCCGTCTCCCATTCGATCCCTACCGAAACGAGATGCTTCGAAAACTAGTTCACCTCGATTCAACTGTCACCATCTCGGTCATACCAATACGACTCATCATTATTCTCAGGTCCTAACAGTCCTACGGCTCGCTTTGTTCGATTTCGGCGAGGCGTTGACCCTTGACTGCTGGTCGAGCAATACCTCCCCCTTGGGGGTCTACATCGCCCGTATGCTCATACCGCTACTCCTCTACGGGTGAGTGGAGGCTCGACCCGTTCGTCCCCCGCGCTCACAACTTGTGAATCACAACAAGGCTGGCAGTGCTCCTACGGCTATCCGTATGGGACCATCAAAACTCAGTTTGAATGACGTGTTCGTCGTGCTATTATGAGGGCATCCCCGGCAGTGTTAGATTAACAACTCCACTTCTGGCGAGACTCTCCGACCTATCGAAGGAATTCAGTATTACGATTAAGCTTCATTTCTCAGGATGATGACATTCCTATGGTTCTGTATCCAGTTTAAACGCTACCACCTCGTCACCAGCATTGGGAGGAGGTATCCCTACTGTGTTCTGTTGATGGGCTACAGTCCTTCTGTTTCAGCTACAAGTGGGAGTATTTAAGCCTGGCCAACTCCATAGGACAGATAACACAGGCCCTCTTCATTCCTATAGTGGTATCTTCACTGGCCCCCTTGCAATGCTTCTCCCACCCTAGCAGGGTCAGTCAGGGGACTTTTGCAAACGCTCTGTTCAACAACGCACCCGAAGAATTCCCACGATATACAGTTCAATACGGTTCTTCGGACGCCGAAGATGATTCCTTCTTAATATGGATCTGTTGATTGCAATAATCTGCTAGCCTGCTCAGGATGCTCGGTCGGTACTGCAATACCCGGAGCAGTTGTGCGAGGGCAGCGATTACTGGGCTATGGTTGGGGTTGGCATCGCTTGTGAGAAGCGTGTTCATGTTCATGTTTGAATCGAATCACCTGCGTCCTTCCGCGTTCCTCCACGTTTTAGCATTGGGTAACCATCGGTCGAATTCAACTCGCTGTCGTCTAGCAGTACACCCCAATGGGGCTCTTACTCTCGATCCTGGCCTGATAGTGGCAGGCCTGCGAAGTATCTGATCGTATGCTCTCCGCGCCTCGTAGTTCCCTTGCAGTGCTGCAGCAGCAGTGCTGTCATTTTACCCCGTTCTTTTCGTGAATCTTCCAGTGTCTCCCGCTACTGCTCAGGTTTCGTCGTGTTTGTTGTTGGCTTCGTATGCTTGGTGTTCTGGGCTACTCTATGGGTTGGGGGAATCTGTGAGACCGACCCCTCGTGCGTACCCCCTCACCGTACTGCAAGAAGCTTGGTTGCCGCAGGTACATGAAGAGGTTCCGATTCCTGTTCTATCGGTTCCGACAAGATCGTTACTATTGGCCGACTATCATCGTCACCAGGAACCTAGCTCTGTCCCTTGTGCCGTTCATCAAAGTTGACGACATGTAGGCTGGCAGGGGGCTTCCCTTTAGGCTTCCAGACCCACCGCTCTGAGCGCGGCGCGCTGCTCCAACTGAATGGGCAGAGCATCGATTCATTGCGGCATCGACGTTGCCACTCACACTGTCCATGGGCAGGACAGCGGTCGATGGATTTGTGTTCCCCTCAGACATCTGAAGATCCTCTTATTCGATATGGTCATCTCTGCCGCGTTGGTGATGCAGTTCAAGTTCTGGCCTTGGAGGAGTCATCTTCTCAATTGGTCTGAAGTCATATCCCAGGCACTCATGCTCCTAACCACGATCATCTCTGCGGTGAGCTCGGGTATCATTACGAGAACGCTGCGACTGAGCCAATCCAGAACGTACAGCTCAGAGCTACGAGCGCGTCGGGATATTTCAAAGGGAAACCTGTCGGGCCCCGTCAGAGCTAGACGGTCCTTCGTAGCACGGGGTCCAAAATGGAGGGTTCTTCGTACATCGGAAACTCAAGATTCGTCAATGGATGGGGTATCGCGGTGGATGCCATTGAAGTGGTGGTCAGGTATTCATTCCGAGGCAAGGAGAGCTGCCAAGCGGCAAGTCGGCAGTAAATGCGCTTTTGGTGTTCCTCGTCATTACTGGAGCGATGTGAGTACCGATGGGGAACACTTAGCCGAGGAGTGGACTTCCTGGCAAGAGATTGTGTGGTAGACGCATCGTGCTGATAGGAACGGTCCCATGGCTGCTGCAGAGGGGACTGTCCAGTGGACGGTCCACTGAGACCTACCTCCAATTACAGCGATGCCGAAGGCATCGCAAATTGGCGATTCTTCATCTTGTGAGAGTCTGAGACAATACATTAGTCCTGACCCGGCACCACCAACGAACCCCACCGGCAAAAACTTCGCTCATCGCGAATCAGATCGGGAGTTTGTTTGCTCTGAACGAAATGATCCTGAAATCATGCGACTCGCATGATGCGAGAGCTGAGTACAGAAAGAGGACTTGAACAACACGAGTCTGGAAGTTCGACGGCACAGCTCGAGGCGCGGTAGGGTGAAGTTACGATTCTCGACCCTGAGCACCCGGATGGTCTTCTCCGCCACACGTGCAAGATTCTGCCATATCGCCTTTGCCTCCATCCAGACAAGTGGCCGACACCACTGGGGCCTGGCGTGACACCAAACGCTAACCGACATTCCCGTTCGTGGAAGTACAACATTCTTTTTCGCGGCGAGCGGGAAATGCTGGCCTTCGCCGTCTCTAGCTCGACTCACGTGTTTCCAGATTGGGGGTGTGTATGAATTGTTTGCAGCGCTCGCTTCGAGAATTGGTCACGCGGAATTCTTGTTTGAATCAAGTTGGGTTAACCTTGATTACCCATGACACTAGGACTTCGGCGGATACAGTGTTTCATCCTGAGTGTGGTTTGTGGTAGCATTGTTAACGCGCAACTTGTAAGACTTCCGGTACTCTTGACGGAAGAGTCCTGGAAGGACCAGTATGACTACTCACTAATTGTGCCAATCAAAGCCGACGGCCAAGACCTCAACCTTCTTGTGGATACGGGAACGAGCGAGCTCTTCTTTCTGTCGAAAGAATGGCTCGAGGAGAGCGAGGGGCTCGGAGCGTGTGAAGCATCCGTTTACGGCTGTTACGAGTGCACCACAGACCTCTGTGATGCAGAAGTGAGCGAAATCGGGTTCTGTGATGGCGACTGCGTATCAATCGTGCCCCTCACCGGCAACCTCACGATAGGTGGGCAGGAAGTTCCAGAGGTTAAGTTCGGGCTAGTACAGGAATATTCGGGTTCAATGGCCCCCCACGCATCCCTGGGGTTGGCGCCTCAGCCGGAGGAGGACGAGGATGATTACGTCCCGCTGTTGGACCAGCTCGTGATGAAACGCGTCATAATGACGCCGTCATTAAATCGACGGACTTCTCCATCGTCTTCAACCCTGGGAATCTGAGTGAAGGGGAGCTGATCCTCGGAGGCCTCGACCCCAGCCGATACCGCGGCTCGATGTCCTTCGTACCCCTCAAGGATGGGTATAATACTTGGACAGTCGGGCTGAAGAGCATCCACGTTGTGGGCAACGCCATTCCCGTGCCGTTAAATCGGAATATGCCGATAAGCATCGACGGCGGAACCACGGGCCTCTACCTACCAAGAAAGGTCTTTGATTCTCTGGTGACGACCATTAATTCATTCCTCAAACCGACGGGAAGACGTGTCGATCTGAAGGGTTCCTCAAGAGACATCCCGGCCTTGCGTGACTGTGGAGACCGCGAGTATCTTCCTTCGCTTCACCTCGCTCTCACTTCATCAGATGGCAGTGATCTCACCGTAAGCGTTCCGCAGGAGCTCTACGTGGAACTTTACAACACACTAGCAGGACCACTGTGTGTCCTGGCCTTCAGAGTGCGTATGGACGATGTGCAGGAAATTGCTATCGGGCTGACTCTCCTTCGCGAGTACAACGTCTACTTCCAATATGACCAACGTCGGGTTGGTTTTGCTGAGATGATGGCGGAGGCCTCCAAGCCGAAGGAGAAGGCAGAGCTTCTGTCGAAGGGACGTACCGCGTTGCGTCCTAACTGATCGCCTAAAGCTCGAGGTTCACAGTCTCTCCTTTGCGACAGATGCCCGTGTTATTCTGCAAACCGTGTCCGTTAACAGTTGTCATTTTCCTACACTAGCGTTCATGATTCTATTGTACATCTCATAAAGTGGTATTGAATGCGCAAGTCTTCGGGAGTGTGAATTCACAGTTAGTCAATATTGGAATTCACTCTCAACATTCCACTGTCCAACTCGGATGGATCTGAAGGAGCTGCCAAGGCGCCCCTCGGACAGACTCAGCTTCAGACCATGAGCATCCGGACCATAGTCACAGTTAACCTTTAGGGAACACTAGGCAATGGTAGAGTGGAATCCTGAGATTTTACCTAAAATGACGCCGATAAAGTCATTGACTAGCGTCAAGCTGAGCTGAGGTTCCATAGGCTCTTGCACGACTACAGTCACCGATGTTGGGATGTGCATTCGCAACGTGAGAACCCCGAACTTTGATAGTCTTGAAGTTGCATCCAAAGTAACTACTCGGCTCGGAACCATAGTGCTTGCTGCTAAGACATTTCATCAGTATTGACGGTTCTTGAGGGAGTAGACTCATGAGGAAGCGGGAAAGGCGTCGCCGTGTTGTGTGGGCGTTGTTAGTTCCCAAGGACCACAAGTCAACACAAGGGTAAGAGAGTTGTCGTGGACTACAGTATGGTTCAAGATCCTCCTAAGGAGTCAGAGAAAAAGATGCTTGGTAAAGATGTATCTAGTCTAATCTATGGTGGTTCACTAGCGTAGCTAGTTCAAAAGATACGCGCGCATGTACGTACACAAGGGACATGCACGCATAATCGTACACAATACGGGTAAAGAATGTCTCTCAGCAGTCGCCTAACTCTAGATCTGTATCTGCTGGGCAGTACGGCCGCCATAGGGATCCTCCAAGGCCGCAATTCCAATGCCGCATCGACGGCTAGGAGTCATGAAGTACCGATCAGTCATCATATCATCTCCGAATTCTCGTTAGTACTCGGCGGGGACCTCCGAGGTCAAGCGCTGCCCCGAGACACTTCAAGACAATCAACTTCACTCAGGGGCTCGACTGTCAGGTTATTCGTCGCGGTTACAGCATACTCCGCCCATATTGCACACAAAGGGGGCAGCCTGCAGACGGAGGTTGAACCTTGTGAACGGTTCAGAGAGGAAGTACGATCAAAATGGGACGACCTCGTAAGCCTTCCCCGTTTCTCGGTGTCCTGTACTCCTCGACGCGACATAACGGGTTAGGTTGAATCGTTCGAAGATTCTCCTGATGGGCACACGTGCGTGGACATCACAGCCATCATGAATAAATACGACTTGGAGAGGTTCACAGTGGTGCGAAACAAGGGGGCTCCAACTATTTCTCGTCCAACTAGGGGACAGGAGGATTATGTGCCTCCACAATCACTGTGCCAATTATCAGTCAAACGAAGAGATCGTAGAACGTTCAGCAACCGAAGCGGTTTGTCCCGGAGGTTCGTCGATTCTGACCTTCCTTAGTTGTTGGAGACAATCGCAGCTGCGTTGTACATACCGCCGGAGACGGTCCAGGCTGCACCTAGCACAATCATAACAAGAGCAGCCCTGCTCGAATGTCTACCAGAACTTCCTGAGTTCAGTGAGCGACAGGAGGAGGAGGATGAGCAGCCCGTCCCCCTACGCCGGTGAGCTTCACACCCTATAGTGCCTGGTACGTTCTCCACCGGGTTCCATTCAAACCGTCCGAATCGAGGTTAGGGTCGACCTAAACCCGAACCCGAATTTCCGATTGTCTCTCTCTCACGACCTCGTCCGTAACACCGAGCCGTTAATTGAAGTGTGGATTTGTTCAGGCCCTCCGTGAGCAAGACCATGCCTGCTCGGTCCCGGAGGAAGCATGGTACAGTAGGCGTTGGCCCCAGCACCGATACCTGTGAAGGCTCCAGAAGATCGCAGAGGAAACATACAATCATACGTCGTGAGTATCTCCTCGATACCTGAGGTCTTGGAACTCACGCGTTCGGGACCTGGAACTCAGGGGAAGGTTTAGGGGCTACTTCTCGGCTCATACTTGCCAATCTCACTGTGGCACACCGGCTATTCTGTCCCGGAGTTGCCTTCCTTTCACTTAATCATGATGATGTGGTATAGAGCGGCATTGTCATTGCAGTGGCAGCGGCCTGTTTGCTGATGCCGTGACTCGTTAGCCTCTGCAAGAAGGCACACTGTTGCTGGAGCAAGGCCCTCTATGGTGCAGCACTCGCCGATGGTGTATCCTGCTCGCTCGCGGAAGAGACGGATCAGTTTCGTCAGGCAAGTCTGCTCACCGGATTCACAACTCGTACTTGCTCGGGTGAACTGTCAGACCAGAGACGAGCGAAGCGCAGCGAGAGAAGCGGGCTAGTGTCGATTTCCGTGCAATGTTTGAGGAGTTCGCCAGGAACAACGATAGGTGCCGACTCAACGCGGCAGGCGTGTCGTCACAATGCCGAGGGCCATGGCAGACACTCCTTGGCAAATTCCTAGCACTAAGGACCCTCTGCTGAGCCCAACTTGTCGATTTTCAGTCATCTGGATCCGCCAGTGGTGGGAGCTGAGTGAAGAAGTGTGGCCCGAGCGCCAGATTGCATGCGTCGCCGATTTGTCGTTGCAGTACCAATTGTGATTTGCGTGTTGCAGTTGGTGTTAACTATTCCAGGCCGAAGCTCCGTGCCAAGTGAATTACTCGATACTTAGTGTCACAGCACCGTGCTTGGATCACCAATTAATCATGACTAAGTAATCTACTTGTGGCTCGCTGTGGAGGCTTTGGTGGCAACTTCACGTAGCTCCATCATGTTCATCATGCCATAGCCCGATGCACACCCAACGAGAATTCCCGCAAGTCGAGCTTGTGAGAAGTTCCCGTTCGTCCTGACGCAATCCTTCAGTAGATGGAGACATAATGATGGCAAATAATAATTAAAACCAGTCTGAGTGAGTAGACTGATACGGCATCATACGGCACTACTGAGTTGGGCAATAGAATGGAGAGGAGTATCTTTGAGAAGTGAAACGACTATGAAACTGCGCTCTTGAGAGCGGAGCGAAGCGATGCAGGATATGCGATAATGGTCATTCATCCACAACTCTTCCTCTCCCAAAATAACGACGTACATTACGAGTGTCTTGCAGACTGCCGTCGCTGAGTAGAACCGTGTAGTGACCGGGGGTGCCGATAACATCATAGGGGCCTTTCCAATTGGGCTTTAAACCAGTAGCTGCTGGAGTCCATCGCAACACGGAGTCAATTTTGAACTTCTTCTGACGACGAGCCAGGTTACAGCTTGGTACCGGAGTGGTTGAGCTCGAAGACGGATCGGTGTCACCGAAGAGAGTGGTCAGTCTCTTATTGCGAATGTCGGCGATCGCTCGTACGGCATCGTTCATGGATGAAGCAGTTGTCGTTGGACTGGGCGGAGAGAATCGCCATAGAACGGTGCGGTTGTCGCCGAACATCAGCATCGAAGGAGTGATGCCAGAGCCTAGGTCCCTGCTGTTGCACCTGGAAACAGCTTTGCTCACATAGGCAGGCCAGCGATGCTCGACGGAGTCGATCAGAACCTTGATGCTAGCTTTCAGAGATTTGTGCTGTCTCTCGAGAAGGGCGTTCCGCCACGGTGCCAATACTGGTATATGCCAACAGCGGATGTTGTGTGACGCACACCAAGCAACACTCGCAGCTGAGAAGTAGAAAAGGTGGAAGAGCGAAACTGGGATCCATTATCTGCAGCAACTTCCTTCACCCGACCGAATATATCGATGACGTTCCGCTCCAAGGCGTTAACCACGGCCTCCGATGTAGCATAGGGCAGCGGAATAGCTCCAAGGAAGTGGCTGGTGGCGTCCATCCACGTCAGCATGTACCGGAATCTTGAGGCTCCGAGGTGGCCAACTGGTAGGGGTCCAACTATGTCGACATATATCAACTCCATCACTTCCCTCCTCCTTTTGAGAGAGCCAGCAGGTGGACGATGGAGTCGTACTGCCCTGATGAAGAAGCACCGGCACCGGCTGAGTACCTTGGAGACTGCAACTGCTAGGCCGATGACGTAGAACACAGAGGATATGAGAGACATACACTGGGCGGTCCCACAATGGGCGTACGCCTCGTGAATTCTCCGGACAATGTCCTGGCCGTAGCACTTGGGTACCATGTAGCGACCATTGACATGGAGCAAACCGGCGTCATTGAGCTGGTACTTGGTAGGGTTGGCCTGCCGTAGGTGTTGAAGATGGGGACATTCAGCCTGAGCCGTAGCTAACCACTGCAGTGAGTCGAAGTCATCATCATGGTCCTCGAAGGGCTTCGATGACGAGATTTTTCGCCAATGGCGGAAGAGGGCATGGAGGTCCTGACCAGGCAGGTGGCTGGCGTCGAGCTGAATGTTCGCAGGAGGACTCCCTGGTGGTGATGCTACGGCAGTAGCCTGGGAGGTGGCGACCTGAGCGACACAGGAGGGTATTGGGTCACAGGCAATGCTGCGGGCAATGGCATCGGCGATGGCTGGAAGGGCATCCCGAGGCGCCCAAGCGTAGGAGTGGATGTGACGCTGACAGACCTGCCACCTGGTGAGGTACTTGCCGGTGCTGAACTCGCTCTCAAGTTCGTTCCAAACGCGCTGAGCGTTGATGTTGTCGACCAGAGCTATGCACTTACCATGCAATAAGGCTTGGCAGTCGTGCACAACGCAGAGAAGCGCAGCCCTTTCACGCCATGTGGAGGATCTAGAAGACTCAGTGCGGGACCAGCGGGCTCCGCAGGTTTTCAGAGGGAGGACGGCGAGCTGGTCCGGGTCTTCTCCGAGATGTTGGCCGAGATCTGGAACGTGCTTCAGGACGGCTTTAGTGGCATCTGCGAAGTCCTTGGCTTGGGGCCCGACCTTGATGATCCTCAGTAGGATTCCGCCGTAGGACTCGGCATTGGCATCAGTGATGACGACAGTTGCAATACCATCATTGCCGAGGGCACAGGGGATTATACCACTGAGGTAGAAGTCGCAGAGAACTCGGAAGGCAGTAGACACCACGGTGACTGTTTCGTCGATGTCAGCAGCAGTCGACTCGTCGTCCTGATAGATTTTGGTGACTGTGTAGAGCTGGTTCAGGGCGTGCTGAGCCTGAGGCGAGAGATGACCAATCAAGTAGTTGAAGACACCACACCAGGACCGGAGCCACTGCAACCGACAATCGCGCAACTGATCACCGGTAGGTTGAGGCCGTCGTTTGCCACGCTTGGACTTTGCTGGCACACAGTCGATGAAGTCTTGGAGGGCGTGAGCATAGGTAGCCTCAGTGAACTCCCTGCGGCTAGGGGTGGGCTTATAGGTCTTGCCGGTGAGTTGAAGGCCACAGAAACTAGCGGTCTTGGCTGGTGGTCGGCTTTTAGCGCGGTTGACAGTGAACCCACCTCGACGCTCCAAGATGTCGGCAGCGATTTTGAAGGCCTTTTTACCGGTGTCGATGTCGGGACTGGCAATGAGGATGTCGTCTTGGACATGAACGACAGAGGCCTTCAGACCGGCTTGTGCAAGGGCTGGAGTAATCTCCTCGTCGATGATAGTAGTCATGGCCAACTGGAAGAGTAAGGGTGCCCACCTCCAGCCTTGGGCCAGAGTCCTCAGCATCCAGACATGTTGCTGGCCATCAGGAGAAGTGCTGACAGTACCGAATAAGCGAGAAAGCTGTGGTGAGACACGAAGAGTGCCGTAGGCGTCCTCGAGGTCAACTTTACTCCAGTAGCCTATGTGGTCACCAGGGATGTCACGAAGAAGAACAGTGGCGCCGCGCTGGTACTGCTTGAACACGTGCTCTTCGTTGCCCTTGGGGTCGCTGTCACGACCGCTGATCTCAGTGGGCATGAAGAGGAAGTTGTTATCGCCATCCACCAACAGCTTGAGGTTGTTCAATGGGCGATGGTGTAAGAAGGCAATGGGCGGCAATCGATGGTAAGACGATACCTTCTCTTGAGCTCGGCTTCAGTGACAGGGTAGGTCCGCACGCTCGACGCACCATCGGCCCTGTCGCACTTGTCTATGAGAACTGGCTGACAGACCACCGTGACGTCCTTATCCTGAGCTCTCAACACCTTGCCCGCCTGGCACATCTGTAGCAGCTTGCCGTGGATGATGGCATCGTCAGTCGGAGGTCTGCGCCTTTTAGAGGCCCTATACGGGTAGATATTGGCGTTTTCTATAGCCGGTAAATGGGCGCAGAGGCGGCGTTGACCGTTAGAGGAGTGGCAGCGCTAGTGACAGCACGAGAGCAGCGGGAGTCGACGAGCACAGGTGAGGTCCCGAAGGTCTGACGGATGCCGTCAGTACCGGACGGACAGTCAGCAGAGGTGACCGTTGTCTGAACGGAGACGTCTCGACAGCCAAGATGAGGGGGAATGGGGATCTGATCAGATCGAAGCTGTATCCCCAATGATGAGAACATGTTACGGCCAATAATGACCCTAGGGTTGCAGTCTGGCACTAACAGAAATGTCAGTGTGATGACTGGCTGCTTGAGAGCAGTGGTACACCCGGCACAGCAGTTGACTTTCAGCACTTGGGCAGAGTCGACAGTGGTGTGATTGCCGGACGTGACCCGGGCTGGAGTAGGCAGGCTGTGTACATCATTGTTGGTGACCAAATGGTTGTCGTAGAGGAAGTTGAAGACACGGCGGTCCAGTAGAGAGACATTAGCGCCGGTGTCGATGAGGCCAGGTACTTCACAGTACTCTAGATGCGGATCCTTCCCAAATCTGAGATTGATGGTGGGGTCCTCAGGAACATCGTGCAGCAGTGACGCCACAGAGCTCGAGCAGCCAACCTGCACCGAGCTGACATTGGCTGCAGCGGTCCTGACCACAGAGAGGCCGTTGGCAGGCTGAGGGACCGAAGTGTTGGCAGCGGACACCGAGCCGAAGGTCTTGAGGCAGATACCAGCGAGATGATGTCTGCGCTTACAGCGCGCGCAAACGAACTTCTTAGGGTTGCACCTATGGTGAGCCGTCTTGAGGCAGCCACAGCGACGACATCGTTCATCCAGGCGCACTATAGTGTTGGAGTCAGCGCGACAGTTAGCTGCGAGATGGCCAGTTTGACCGCACCTTAGGCAGGCATCCTTACTGAGACCGAGGTCGGTGGCAGATGACAGGCAGATGGCTACGACGTCTGGGTCATCGGATTGCTTCCCTGGCTTGGAAGACTGTCCCTTCGGCCGATTAGAGTTACCCGTGACGGCGTTGGTGATGTTGGTGGCGAGGACATGAGGCATATCGTCGCAGACAGCAAGGAGTGAGTCCTTGTAGGTGTGGAAATCCATAGCCTTCAATGGGTCCACAAGGGTTGCTGAGAGCATTGCCCCTGCATCACGAATGCCACGGGTGAAGTGGCGTATGATAGTCGCATCCTTGAGGTTCTCCTCTGGAGAGGAACACTCCTTGATGTAGAGGAGGTTCTCGAACCTTGTTGCATAACTTAGCAACGACTCTCCTGGTTCTTGGTGTAGTTCGTCGAACTTGGTGTCTAGGGACCGGAGCGCAAGACTGGTTTTAAAGCGCTGATCCAAGAGGTCGATGATGGCCATGGCACCGTGCTCACACATAGCCTCGCGAGAGACCTTGCGCTTGATGGTGGCTTTAGTAGGACCCTTGATGCACAACAGGATAGCCTCAGCCTGAATGCGATTGGGCACTCCGTCGTACTCTTCGAGCTTCTCGAGTATGGTTACCCGCCACTGCAGGTAGTTGTCACCACCGTCGAAGATGAGCTCTTGAGCAGGAGGGTCCCCAACCAAGGCCTTAGTTTTCTTCTTCATCAACTCGTAGGGTATGTTGGCAGTGGTGTCATGATTAGACAGTGATGGTGTTGGAGTTGATTTCGGCAAGGCAGAGTCCCGCATACCATCCTGAACCCTTTGGCCAGGCGAACTAGACGTCGAGGATGGTTGAATAGGCTGGGTGGTGAGGTTGGTGGAGTGAATCCTTGCCAGCTTCCTGACGTTTGCCACACAGACGGCCAGCCGTTCCTTCAGAACTTTACGTCCCACGAAGACACGACCGTCGACCTTGTTGGCTGCCGTGTTGATGATGCACCAGTCGATGAGCGGTGTGAACCAGTGTGTGGTCGGCTCATCTTCAATGGGGTAAGGGTAGATCATCTCGTCGATGAGCCATTCAAAAGCGGGCCTCCAGAGGGCACAGAGTACTTCACCATTCCCCGCCTCGATGGTATCTTCGTTGAAGACATCGTTGGTGGAGAGGATGGGGAGGATGAGGTCAGCCAGATTGGAGGTTTGCTTAACGTCATGATGGTAAATTCAGGGAAGCATTGGGCAAAACTTCTTTCTTTCCGAAATTTCAAGGAAAATTTCCAGAATTTCCGGGAATTCAGGAAATATTCTATTAGGGCTTAACAGGGCGTTGGTACACCCCAATCTCATGTAAGCTTTGCCAGGCTGGGACTCTCTCTTAGTGCCAAAGCAGTAGCTGATGTTTTCTGGATGAAACCATGCTCGCATCATCCATACGCTGCTTAACGACCGTAATTCAAGCCTTGAATTTCAAGGCCCTTGAATCAAGGGCCTGAGAGTCTCAGGCCCTTCAATTAAGGTCGTTAAGTCGGAGACCCTGGGGCCTGGGGCCCGCTTCCAGCTGACGACCAGATACCATGTATATTTGTCATACGTGTATCAACGGGGTACGGCAATTCCATTGCCGCAACGGCTGCGGATGTCTTGAGGCACGTTGTAATGCGTGACTAGGAATACGACTCCGATTTCCAGTCTTCATTCGAGACTCGGAACTTTTGAGTCGGAAAGTTCTAGGCTAGAACTTCTAGACATGACTCATGGCCCCTGAAGTTATACTGCGATCCTCATACAATCTTCACGTCATATCCTTGAACTTATTCGTAACTTTCTCGACGATGGGACAGGGACTCCGGAATGAGGCCTAAACTCTAGACTCTAACAATGTCACACCGTGTCATCATGACACTGTCATGCACAAAGAGTGCCAAGGTAATACCTGAACCTGAATACCTTGAAGGTATCGGACGATGTCGCCGTGCTCGGCACTGATAAGTGCCGGCCTTAACAGCTTCCCGCAGCTCTCCTATAGGCTGTAGCCTAAAATTACTTAAATTTCGCTAAATTTCAGCCCCTGCCGAAATTTCCCGAAATTCCCGAAAATTTCCATCGGAAATTCCCATCCAGATTTCCAATTTACCACCCTGCTTAACGTAGGAGGCAGTAGTCTGCTCGTGGATGGCAGTCTCGGCCAATAGGAGTTGCTTCGTCAGGGCACTTCTCGGCCCAGCCCCCATTGATGTGAGAAGTTCCCGTTCGTCCTGACGCAATCCTTCAGTAGATGGAGACATAATGATGGCAAATAATAATTAAAACCAGTCTGAGTGAGTAGACTGATACGGCATCATACGGCACTACTGAGTTGGGCAATAGATATACGGATGCAATGGAGAGGAGTATCTTTGAGAAGTGAAACGACTATGAAACTGCGCTCTTGAGAGCGGAGCGAAGCGATGCAGGATATGCGATAATGGTCATTCATCCACAAGCTCCAGTGAACGCTCACGTCAGGCACGGTTCCTCGCACGGAATTCCGCCCAAACTTGGACTTTCGAGACGCCAACTCGATTCCATCCTCGCGCGGCGGGCGATAAACATCGCGCCTGGGCCGCATGTCTTCTGAGTTTCGTGATTCCGTCGTCAACAACGAAGTTGGTTTCCGCCTTTCAAACCTGAGTGCTGGTTTCAAGAGAATAACACCAGCGAGAGCTCTGTTGCAAACAGGTCACATTCTCCCGTGCCTCTTAAATGCCTCAGCGCGTTCGAAGATTACTTGCGCTCCACATGAGTTTGTTACATAAAAGCGTAGCAACTGGTCAGTTAATTAGGCTTCCGATCCAGCGTACACCGTGGTCTTGGAAGGGGCAGTACGATCAATTACTTCTCGTGCCAATCAAAGCCGATCGTCAAGGTCTCAACCTCCTTGTGGATACGGGGACGCACGAGCTCTTCTTCATATCGAAGGAATGGCTCGAGGAGAGCGAGGGGCTCGGGGCGTGTGAAGCATCTGTTTACGGCTGTTACCAGTGCACGACAGACCTCTGTGATGCAGAAGTGAGCGAAATCGAGTTCTGTGATGGCGACTGCGTATCCGTTGTGCCCCTAACCGGCAACCTCACGATAGGTGGGCAGGAAGTTCCAGAGGTCAAGTTCGGACTAGTAGGGGGACATTCGGGTTCGCTGGGGCCCCACGCATCCCTGGGGTTGGCGCCTCAGCCGGAGGAGGACGAGGATGATTACGTCCCGCTGTTGGAGCAGCTCGTGATGAAACGCGTCATTGAATCGACGGACTTCTCCATCGTCTTCAACCCCGGGAATCTGAGTGAAGGGGAGCTGATCCTCGGAGGCCTCGACCCCAGCCGATACCGCGGCCCGATGTCCTTCGTACCCCTCAAGGATGGGTATAATACTTGGACAGTCGGGCTGAAGAGTATCCAAGTTGTGGGCAACGCCACTCCCATACCGTTGACACCGATTGTACCGATATTGGTCGACAGCGGGACCACATACTTTTACTTGCCAAGAAGAGTACTTGAAGCACTAGTGGGGACGATTAAATCAACTATCGAGCCGACCGAAAGGCGCGTCGCTCTGAAAGAGGCCGAGGGCAAACCTCCTGTGCTACGCAATTGCGCAGACCGTGAGTATCTTGCACCGCTCGAGGTTGCCTTCACTTCACAAGATGGTAGCGATGTAACCGTTGTCATACCGCAGGAGGTTTACGTGCAAGTCTTTGATACTGATGCTGGACAGTTGTGTGCCCTGCTCCTGCAGGAGTCCTCGCAAGGTGAGGAAGACATCTCCATCGGGCAGAATCTCCTCCGCCGATATTATCTCTACTTCCAATACGACCAGAGACGAATCGGCTTTGCTGATACGATGAGGGAGGCCTACAAACCCAAGGAAAGGATCGCCGCCCTGAAGAAGCGTAGAGCTGTGCGTCCAATGTGATCACAGACGGGATGAGGTCTACGAGTTCCCCTCGGTGACAGGTGCCCCTGTTGTTTTCGTGCATGCTATCAGTTGTCTTATTGCTGTTATGCGCATTATCGTTGATTTCCACGTTGCTGTTGAGTAAGTCGATGCACTGAGGGAGGGCGAGTTTCGTTAACAGACTATCAATGCTAGCGTTCATTTCGGATGGTCCATCCGGGATGGGTATTGATGGCATGGAGGCCTGAGCTGGGTGATTCATCCGTTGTTCGAGCTTGATCACTCGCCCAACCCTCGTGCAAGCATTCAAGACTTCTGGTGAAAATGGACAATACAGCATGACGACCTCAGGGGAGCGAGAATAAGGTCAGAGCTCCTCAAAATGGACGAAAAAGTGGCAGTTTGCCAGTTCGCGGGTTCGTAGATGGCCCGTACTGTACAACACAACTGGTGTATACTTTTGACACCCATTGCACACAAGGCATATCACTCATGATCGCTTAACCCGTGAAGGGGGTTGGCTTACTCCGCCGAAGTAAGCTGCTCCTGTCTGGGAACGAGGGGTCCATGATTGGACCAAACTGCTCCGTGATGGCCAGGAAACAACATCTGCGGGGCGATGGTTCATCGAGACGAGCTTGGCCTGACCACGGAATGCTAGACCGCAGTAGAGGCTTAATAGAGGCTACCGCTACTACCCTCTCAATGCCGTCGAAAGAACGGATGTCGATGGAGCTGCGCGGCGGTATAGTGTAAGCTGGTATCGAGCTGCTCTCTACGTGAGCATTCATCGTCCTTGGGCTGACGGTATCGGCTGAAGTCAGACGTAATCCCACGGCCGACCCTACCGCCGTGCCTACCCATCGGGGCCGACTCCCACGGACCAGGACTGGCCCGACTGGTCCTCGGCGTATTCGGATGGGTCCTACTGGTCCTCGGAGTGGTTGTTTCGGTTTGGACTGGTATACCTGCTCCTAGCCTTGCACAGCAAAGCAGTACTCTCCTCAACCCCACCTTCAGTCCGTTGTACCGGCGATGCCCTCTGGAATGGCGATGTAGGTCCCTCAGCACTCTGACAGTATGTACGACGATCGGCCGACCAAGAGGCTGCCCGAGACCTACCCTCCGTTGTGAATTCTCGTCACTCTTCTGACGGCCCTCCGCACAGTGCTCACGAAATTCCCGGCGTAGATCGTCAAGTTCCTGTGGACGACGCCTCCTCACAAGAGCAGCGCCCCACTTGCCTTACCGATCGGAGCTGCTGCACCTCTTCCTTCACCTCCGTCGCCTGCACATGGCGCTCCTCCCGAAGCATCTTGATCTCCCTATTCATGCCGGACAGGATCTCCACCAGGGACGCGACCTCCTCCCTCACGCTCTGAGCACCCGACCATCCGCCAACAGATCGTCGACGCAGCCGGCGCTCACATCTTCGAACTTATTGCGAGACTTCTTCAGAGCAGCAATGTCCTTGCTCGCCATCTCCAGGGCCTTGTAGGCGGCCTCGAACTGTTGCTGCCAAGTAGTGCTTACTGTGTTGAGGTCTCGCCTCAAGAGGTCGACGGCGGTGCGTTGGCTAACCCCATAGGAAGCAGCGTGTGAGTTGAGGAGGAGTCGGGCGATTACATCTTGGCTTCCCGTCCGCACTGCCTCACTGCAGCTGCTGTGTCTCTCTTCTCCTCCTCACTCGAAGCACGGAAATACGACAGCCACTGTGCAAAGGCTAGGACCTGCCGAGCTCACCTATCACAACACCAATGGGTGGGTGCTGTACCCACCGTGGGGTCCATGCTGCCTCCCCTCTCGCCCGCCCTAGTCGGCGAAGTCGAAGGTCGTTCCTTGATAGGGGCTGAGAAGAGGCCAACCTGCAAAGCATTTCCCAGTGGCCACCGTACGTGGTCGTGCTTGTCCTGCTGTGCCTGCATCCTCGTCAGAGATATCATCGTCTGCTAGCAGCTGCACGGGCGAGCGAGGAGCCCTTCGGGCGTCCACCTCCTCGGACGCTGTATTATCGAGTCTAGCTTGTTCGGAGTTGCTGTTCTTCCTGAAGGAGCGACACTCCCAAAGCAACGAGAAGCTTCCGTAGCGCCTACGATTTGGCGATCGAGGACCTAGTTGGCTTGCTGAGGTTGGAGCTCATCAGAGGAGCAATACTAGGCTACAGATGGCATGCAGGCACGCAGCAACAACAACGCAAAGTCGTCAGAAGTAGAATGGCGAAAGTTGAAAAGGCGCCCCGGTGGGGACGGCCTATGTTCTGCACAGGGCTATGAAACGATTTGGTTGATGAATGGGAGAAGGCCCAGCATCGGGCCTAGGGGCCTGGCCCGTCGATTTCTTCTGCATTTTCACAACGATATTTACTATGGTGATGATGGTGATGCCGCGGCTTGTCGGAAGGCCACGCCAACACTCGCTTCACTTCCCTTATGTTGGCGTCGAGCTCCTGAGGAATTGGGCGTACGTGAGGCGAGAGGGGGGAGGGCTGACCTGGGCGAGGTTCTCGTTGATGAGGAGCGCCCATCTGCTGCCGTCTTTGACGTTCTGGTTCAGGTCGATAAGTATTGTACGATTACGATTGATCAAGTTCTGTACGTAGCAGACTCGCTCCCGATGATCTGATTTCTGAAGGTTGACTCTGGTAAATCACAGAATTTAAGATACGCCCCGCTTACCCATTGCTTGAAGCGAGGTTCATCAGGATACGCCGCATGACGATGTTTATCGCAGTAGGCCCGCAAAGGAAGGACGACGTCCCCTTCCTCTTCGTCCTCGATGCGATCAGCTTCCGCTAACAAACGACCGATTCCGCCGTGACCACGCTTCAACCTAAGATACTTCTCGGCGAAGTGGATGCCTACCTACTAGGTCGAGGCCGTAGTTCATGGCCCGTGCGCAGGGGATGTGGAAGCCTCGATAGCAGTCCTCAGTCGAGCACTGGAGGACAGCTCCGATGTTGGGCAGATGGCACACGTCGCAGGCCGCCTTGAATCTGAAAATGGACAATTTCGGCATACGCAATTACGCAACCGAGAGGGTTTACGGCGAACCTCAGAAGCAGTATAGACGTCGAGCAGTGATGGAGTTGAGCAACTCCGTGGAGACGCTGAGGGCGTCAGAGAGCGAAGAGGGCCGCGCAGACGCCAGACGGTTGCTTCCAAGTCACCCAATTCATCCGTATGAGAATGAAGGTGGCTAAGTAAAACTACTTACCTCTGTTGTAGGTTCCTCATTGAGGCCGCGTCCAGCGAGATGTACCTATGGTGGTGATGCAGGGGCCCCCGCGACGGCATCGCCCTTCCTCTGGTTACCCGTATCTTCCCTCCTGGATGCTGCACTCCGGTATCCACCATGCGCACGCAGCGTGGATCCAGTAGCCTCCGAACCTGCAGCGACAGCAGGAAGCCGGGTGACGGTCGAAAATATCAAGAAGCAGTTCTGAGCGTACTTGCCGTCCTTGATGCGTAGGAGGGCCCCCGTCCGCCTTGGGCACAACAGACACTGTCTCTCCCTCTTCTGCTCCTCAGGACCTGCCCGGGGCGCCCTCGAGCCCTACCGACGCCCATCGAGCTCACCTAGACCGGTCTCCCGGGCGTAGGTGCAGAAATCACAGTACCATTCTCCCGTGGGGACTGGTGATACACTGAGGGGGAGGGGACCGATCTCGTTGGGAGAAAACGAAAAAGACGCGTACCCGTAGCAGTTCTGATGCACCGCTGCCTCACAGGCGTCGCAGATGACGATGATGTCCGCGTTACCTTGCTGAGAGAACCACACTCAGGAGCGACGACGTCCACTACGAGCCCCTCAACCTCAAAGACCCGACGTTGGTAAAATTTTGGTTCACTGCGTTGTAAAGTAGGACACTCTCGCGAAGGCTCAGCAGGCTGTCTGGCCCCTCTGCGCAAACTTGAAGCTGTCGATCGGTTATTTCTATGATTTCCTGGTGGCTTTGTGATAAGAGGGCCTGTAGGACCAAGCCGCGATCGATGCGCCAAGAACAAGACGAGCTAGGGCAGCACTTCGAAGCGGGTGGTAAGTGTAACCTACATCATCATCCTGGTCCCCTATGAGGCACACATCGCAGACGACACCATCGTCTCTGAGGTCCTCAAGCACTTCCTCTACTGCGTCGTATGCCCTCGCTCCCTGCTGCATGCTGCTGCCCGACTGCTGCTGGGGCCCAACAGTTTCAGGGAAGAGTACTGCTTTTCGAGGATACTGCGAGGCCCGACGGGGACGACGACAACACAGCGCTACACACCGCAAGTGAGGAAACTGTTGCCCATCCTTCGCTGACGACATCAAGAAAAAACGTAGTAATAGTATAACCGAGAGCGTGCCGTCCGATCCGAGGTTAAACTCTGCCGATCACCCGAGGAGGGACGACCGACGACGCTGATGCATCGGACACGCCCATGAGCTCCCCTCCCATCGCCGCCGTCTCCTCATCCTCAAGTCCATCGTAATACTCGGTTCTACCGCTCTTAGTGGCCCCATAGACGGCCAATGCGAGGAGTGCAGCTACTGCAGAGCAGACACCGCTCAAGGCGAACACTGCAGCATGCTGGCCGAAGACACCCCACCAAAGGCCTCCCGTGAGAGACACGATGATCTGAGCCAAGGCCTGAGCTACGGAGAGCATCGACATCCGTAGTGCGGCGGATGCCGTACCAGTACGGGCCAGCAGGGTGAGGGGTATGGTCAGCTGCGTGGCGTACATCGGTCCCAGAGTGAGGGCCATCCAGGCTACCCCGAATGCCTTGTGATCGGCTACTCTAGGGAGGGCCAATGAGCTTATCAAGAGGGCAGCGAAGAGTAGGAGAGCGACCACCCAGCAAAGCGCTATGTCCAGGCCGAAGCGTTCCACCAGGGGAAGGACCATCGCAGTGACAACTCCCAGAATCATAGAACCGTAAAGACCGTAGGTTGCCGTAGCGTATTTTTCAGTGGACGACATGGCATGCGGCAAGCCGTCCATGACTAGGAATTGAACTCCGTGTATCATGAGAGCCGCGACGCCTATGAAGCCTCCGACGGCCGCGAGGAAGACCAAGCCCGTGGAAGTGGCGTGGGCAAGGAGGTCTTTGAGGTCACAGAAAAAGTCGGCTATCCACTTGAAACAGAGACAGCATTTACTGCGTTGTTCGGGCGGCACACCAGTGACCACCTCCGGCAGCATCAGAACCGAGTGGGCCATCAGAAACTGGAGACAGCCCGAAATGACCGCCAGACTCCGCAGATGCAGGCAGGCGCCCGAGCTGCAGCTGTCGCTACGGAGTAGATCCATCCACCAGGAGCCCTCATAGTCCAGCACGTACCCTGTAGCGTAGGCCAGGGCCGCACCGAAGACGTAGAAGAGGGTCTGCAGAGAGAAGTAAACACCCATCGACTTCCGAGGCACCGTGTCTGTGACCAGGGCCCGGAGCATCAGTAGGTGCATGTTGTTACCTATGAAAAGAAGGGCGAAACCGACAGCAAGGTAAACGACAGGATTGCCGGGCAGCTCCGACCCTAGACTCAGTACGGCTACCGAGACGAGACCAAAGACGTAGCCCATCAGCAAGAAAGGCTTCCGTCGGCCACCGAAACGGCTCCACGTGGATCGATCGCTCCAGACAGCAGCACAGGGTTGGACTAAGATCGCTGCCACCGGGGACACCAACCACGCGTATCCTACCACCCAGGTCGGTAGATCCGCCTGGAACAGTGCTGGGGTCAAGAGAAGGATTGCCAGGGCCTCGGAGAAGCCCACGGGAAGAGTACCCATCACCAGGCGGAGCCCGAAACAGCGGCCTCTGGAGGCGTCGTCCGGTACAGCAGGACCACTTGGCACAGCACCAGCGGCATGGTCGATGGTAGTATAGCGGCCGACGCTGTCTTCAGGACGCTTTGAATGGGGCGACATGAGGGGGTATTAACCCTATCCACGTGGCCAAAACCCTCATCGCACGCTAAGCTAACCAACTCAAGAAAATGTGTACACTAGAACTAGATCAGGGATGCTGTAATGAACGTTTTCCGAGCGGTCACTCGACGCGAGAAACCACTCCGAAGGAGAAGGAGAAGGGAGACGATACTCAGTATTTTTACAAGTACCTGCGGCAGAGGCATAGTGGTGGACTGGGGTTGGCAGGCACGGGCCCGGGACTGCTCCCAACCTACAGACTAGCGCTGAAGACAATTCCCCTTCGTAGTTTTGTTCGGCCCTCGACCATCTTCTCTTCGAGCTCCTTATGGCCGATCAGTTTCGCCGCCATACCTACGACAAGACGATGGCACGGGGAATCCAAGGCTGAAGGACGACCACGGCGAGACACTGCCGAAGACACAGTACCACAATTTTCGTAATTCGTAGCGTACAGCAGTAGGCCTTACCAAGTTCTCTGAGGAGCTCCTCCAGGCGTCTCATGACCCTGACGACGCTGCCTTCATACATCTCGCAAGTCTGCATGATGTCCTTGAACGGCTTGCCTTCCATCCAGGCCACCACTGCCGGGACCAGCTGCGGGCGGATGTGGTCCTCGACATAGGTGCTAGTGTCAACGCCAGCCACCTTGCACTCCTGAAGAGAACAACCACGCTCCCTTCTCAGACACCCCAACAGCAGCTGCGACAATTACCGCCATCACGGTGGCCACATCCTGAGCGATGACCTTCATCTTGTCCAAGGCCTTGGCCAAATCAGCGTTATCAGGCGTTCTGAGAGGAGAAAGGATGGTCCGAACGCTGCTCCCATGGGGCTGCTGCCTTACGTTGCATCTTCCGACTTCTCATCGAGTATCAAACAGGAACAGAGGGCGGCGATGTGCTCAGCCTGAAGGAGGGCGACGTGGCCACAGTGAGCCAACAAGGGGGGTGACCACGTCCTACCGACATCCCTTCGAAGACGTTATTGAAGACGAGCTCAGTGAGGAGAATCTCGTCACACGACGAGATCTCGCAGGCCAGTTTACCCTGCATCAACCGACCACGATGACAACGCCGTGCAGCAGCGGTGTGGCGGTACTCACCTTCTCCAGGACAACATTATTCCGGTCTACGAAGCCGAGACGACGAAGGACGCGCTTCATCGACCGCAGCTCGTCACGCAGAATCTGAGAAGACCTGAGACCCGCGCTCCTGCCCCACCTAGACCTACCACAGTGTTCTGATTCTTCAGAATGTCCGCGCACTTCGTCTGTTCCTCGTGGAGATGCACCCGCTTCGTGAAGAGATCCATCAGCCTGACGACAGCAGTGACCGAGACACCATCACCAGCGCCAGCAGCAAGGACTCACTGAGATCTCTCCGCCTGGGGCACCGTCATCAGTCGGTTGGACAACTTCGCGTTCTCGGCGTTCTTCATTTTCTTCGACACTTCACCGAACTCCTCACCATCAATCTTCATCTCATTGACAGGGTCCAGCTCGGGCAGCCCATGGGCCTTGAAGTTGTCATGGTTCAACTAAGGCGAGCAAAGATCTCATAACAGCAAAGACGCTCTCAATTTTACGATGGCCTTGAGCATGTTCTTGCACTGTGTCTTCACTGCCTCCGTACGGTTGTGTGGCTCCTGGGCAGCCTGCGGAAGCTGACCCCGAATCCTGCTGATCTTGTGCAGCGACCGCAGCGGCACACTCCGAACCACGCCTTCCTCTGTAAGACCGATGGTGACCAGCCGCCAGAAGTGATCAGTACTACCATCAATGCAATCTACGACGTAGCTGTTATCGAGATCTGCGGCGCCCTTATCCTCGGCGAGCTTATCGCACTTGATAACCATAGCCCAGTCACCTGCCTCAACCGTCACAACTTGCTCAGTCCCCCACCTTCCTACCATCCTTCGAGAGGCTGATGAGTCGGCCAGGGTTCATGAAGGGTATGGCGTACTTCGGCAGAGTGACTATCTTCCTCCGCTCCTCTACGGCGCTAGCGAGATCCTGGTCCGCTTGGAAGGCATCAGTCAAGGCCTGAGGACTTCCCATTCTCTGCGACATTGCGATGCGAAGTTTTTACCATTTTGACATCGAAGTTCATCTTCTGGGAGGCCTCACTAGTGACCTTGTTCAGCTCTTCAGAGGCATCCTCGAGCTTATGGCTGAGCTCCGAGTGCTGAGGAGAGCATCGTCACGCGCCACGAAATTATCAGGGAGAGGAGAGGCTACTACCCGCTCCTTAGCCGCTATACATCCCTTGTCCTTCTGGAACTGCGAGAAACTCCTCTCAAGGAGGTAGTTCGGGTCCACACCTATACGACCACCACATCGTGGCTAATACTGGAGCCAGTGAGCCCGTGAGCGATTATACCGATCAGGGTAACAGAAAGTTCGCGCCACTGCCCTTTTTCTATAAGATATTTCCGAACGTGTTCCATAGAGCACCGCGATCCTCAAGATCTTCTGCGGCACTACTACCACCACTACTGCTCACCTTCCAGTCTGAGCATATTGAGAAGCATATTGTAGCCGAGGTAGAACTGACTGTCCAACCGACTTGCATCACCTGCATAAAGCAGAAAAGCTCCCCGCGGTTGATTCGAACCCGGGGCCCCTGAGGGCTTAGGCTATTACAACGACCATATACCCTGCTAGACTACCACCACTGTAACGCCTCACCCTCCTACCGAGGAACATGTCCTTAGCCGTATTGGGCTCCACCTTATCCGTGAGCATGATGATGACCAAACCCTTGTCATCCTTCCCTCGTCGACCTACGCAGCAGGCATCATCTCCTCAAAAGGCCCACCCCAGCCGTACCAGCACGCCCAGCCATCTGAATGTACTCCCCGCTATTCAGCGTCCTACGCTCAATACCATCCCACTTCTGGATCTGAGGTGAAGAAGGCTTCCGAGCAGCAACAGCTGAGGCCTGCCCTACCGAAGTGAAAACGACCGTCTTGGCCGGCATGTTGACGCCCATGGCGAAGGTCTCCGTACAGAAGAGGACCTGAGGGAGATGGTAGCATTGACAACGGTGGTCGTGGCGATATACCTTAATGAGGTTCTCCTGGAAGAGGATTTCAACGATCTCCTTGAGGATCGGCAACAGACCACCGTGATGGATACCAATGCCTCTCGATAGGAAGCCGAGCATGGACTGGATCTGCTGCAGCTCTCTGTCCTCAGGACCTATCAAGACAGTCCAGATCCCGCAAACTCTCGAAGGAAGGATCCTCGGGGCGCTCATCGACTAGCCTACATCGTCCGGAAATAGGTTCTCTTTTTTTGACGCTACTACCTCCTCAAAAGTTTACCACCACTACGATTCCTGCGCCATGTCGTTGAGAAAGAGAATCCGAAGCCTCGCTATCCCATATAAGACGAGAACGAGGTCCCTTCTGCCGAGGGCTTACTCAGGGTTGCCATAGCGTTCTCGAAGACATCCCCAATGAGGGCCTTCTCGTCCTGCGTGACTAGGTCAATGTTCCGCAACACCAACGCGTTCTGCTCACACTCCTTCTTGCTGAAGGCGAATACTATGACCTGTGGAGACAGGCGTCTGCCTAGCGTCTAGTGAGGACAACATCCGTACCGGCATGTAGGCTCTATCAGAGCACATCCTGACGACCTTGAGGAGGTCGCTATTCTTGGTATGCTGCTGCTGTTTCTTCTTGTTGCTCTTCAGACCTACTGACCCCGATACGCCCCCTCGCCGTCCTCAGCACCACTACTACCCTTAGTGCTCTGGGAGGCCTGCTCGGTATTCTTCTCCAGAATCTCCACCGCTTTACCGTAGTTATCTTCTCGGAACTTACCCTGATCGACCCGAAGCCATCTCTCCCAAGTCGCGTGTCACCACCACCGCTACTACCTTCTCGTCCACAGTAAGATAAACACCATCGCCCATGCTAGGATACACATAGTGCTGCAAAGGGACGGGCCTGAACGGACGAATGAAGGCCCTTCGAGAAGGGCACAGGAGAAGGGGCACCTGTAGTCCGTATAAATAAGATGGCAAGGCTGATGCTTGATACGGCAGATCCACTCGGCGAACTCCCTCGCATTGGGAATAGTGGCCGACAAGAAAACGAATCTTACGGTATCAGGAAGGAGGATCCTGAGCAGTGAAAATTTCCAACCCCATGCAAGACGGCTGTCGTCTGTCTACATGGTTTCCTCCCAGACCACGCCTCGGTCTCTGTCCCTCATGTAATGGACCTCATCGAAGATCACCCACTTCACCTCGCGGCATACATCGCTGCCCCGGTACAGCATCGACCTGGCAAGTGTAGATAAAAAGATACGCCCCCACGCCTCCGACCAACCTCAAGATCTCAGTGGTCATGATCATGCAGCTAGCATTGGGGTTGATGGTAACATCACCGGTCATGAGCCCAACGTCGCTGCCAAACTCATCAGCGAGATCACGATACTTCTGGTTACTAAAAAGGAGAACTCAATGCAACCGGAGCCTTAGATTATAGTACCTCAAGGCCTTGATGGGGGAGGTGTAAATAACCCTCTGGTTGTCACGCATACTCATAGCGATCGCGTACTCAGCCACGGTGGTCTTACCGGCAGAGGTATGTGCAGAGACCAGTACCTGCTCGCCAACGACAGCTCTATCACGCTGGTGGCTCTCGATGCTCCTACGGATTCGCTCCGTTCCAGACACGATACAGCCTCGGACTGGAAGCGATCGAGGGTGTACGGGTAGGTCTTCGCCGGCTCTCCTTCATACCTATATCAAGGACCTCTAGGGCGAGGATGCCCGGCTGGCTGTACTACTTCGGGAGGCGTTTCTCCTTGGCCCAGTTCGCTGGTAATATACACTCATGTAAGCAGTTCTCCCCCGACGGATAAGCTTCGTGCGTGACCTGTTGAAAGCAGTCCACCACGCCTAGGGCCCCTGAGCTCGGGCCTGTACCTCAGACATGAGCTCCTCGGCCCTCCCCTGCTCAGCTTCTTCAGGGCTCTCTCCCGATGCCGCCTCGTCAGTCGACGAACGGACTGCCTTGGTTGGAGGCTCTTCGGTTGATTCGCTATTAGACGGGGATCGTGGCCGGGCTGCATTACGGAGAGATACCCTTCCCTCCCAAGTTACCCTTCCCTATTACCAGCCTTTACGTCAGGGATCGCTTCAGCCTGCTCCTCCTCCTGAGGCACTTCACCGTCAAATACGTCGAAGAGATCGTCTTCAGTAGCCATAGTGAATCAAGCAGCTGTAGGGCAAGAGTGAAGCACGATCCCCGCTCATCGAACCACGGGAAAACCCATATTTCCAAAGAATGTAGCCATTTTATAAAGAACGTTCGCGCTCGCCCGGGAGAGGATGGGGACTACGCTTTTGACTCTCGGATAACCTATGACCTATAGCCCTAGGCCTCCGGGTTTGAGGTGATGGTCGCCCGAAGGGCGACCTGAGTCGGGTTTCGGGTTGACGGGGGTTACGGTCAGTACTCCACTAGGTCTTTTTTCCTTTAGGTTTTCTCCTTCTTTAGATTTTCACCGTCTACCTCGAACCACAGCAGTACGCCATGAACGACAATGCTGCGAATCTACCCGCGATCCGAAGAACTAGCGGCCGCCCTAATGATCGAAATGCTGCGCGTTCATCATGGACTAACTCCAAAACTCTGGGGGTGTTCAATAGACCTCTCCTGAGTTTCAGGAGCGCTCCCAGGATTGAATTTAACGTGTAAAATACGATCCTGGGAGCGTTCTTGAAACTCAGGAGAGATCTATTGAACACGCGGTCTGTATCGATTCTGAGGTTCAGAGTAACTTTATTTAACTGGAGGTACTGGTTTACTCAAGAAACCTGAAGAGGCTTTTCTAGTATCTAGGCCTGTGACGGGTGTTGCCAGATCCCGAAGTGGCGCTTTGAGAGCGCGTCGAAGGCATCATGCGACGCCCTACACTCCACGAGCCCGTATGCTCGACTGCGCTAGGCGCCCCATCATCAGCTCTCGGCATTCCGTCATAATGAACCCCATCCTGCATCAACTCTAATATCAACCTCTGAAATACAGATCTGAGCTTTGGTTTGCTTTCTCTTTGAAGCCGTAGCTTGTTCGCTGCGGAAAGGTAGGGAGGATGAGACCTTCTTTCATCCCGGCATCCTGTGCGATCTATTCAACCACAGCCTCAGTGGGTGGCAGTAGTGACAGGTCTGCTGACCAGATCAGCCTACCTCTTATGATGGGACTTGTCGTTTTACTTGAGGAAAGCGCTTAATTAAGGTCCTACTTCTCGTCTTTTCGGCATTGTTATCAAGGAGCACTATTACTCTGTTCAGTTTTCCGTCCAAGAAGGGGCTCTCTAGCATCGTAAGTTCGAATCTTACACGGGGCGACAGCTCGTTAGTCTCCAGACTCATAGCAATAAATATGTGAAAGGGCTCCAACAGTGTCCGCGGTATGGCGACTTTGTTAGTGGAGCAAGATACTCATCAGTTTGAAGAGTGGTGATTGGTGTACTGCTGGATTCGCCTCTTTTGTCGGGTGTTCCTAAACGTGTACGTGTGATGGCTCGGGCTGTAGTGTCGTGTCTGCTCAGCAGGTGAATCGAGCGTAATATCGACTGCTAATCGGCTTACATCCCGAACGAAAGTCATGGTGGTCGTTAACGGTCTGCTTCTGTCTTAACTGGACCAGTACGCCCAGGCCCGGTGACTCGGCAGCGTAGTCGTGCAAAATGCTTATGGCAACCAGATCAGGTATGGTTAGCGCGGGTCGAACGTGACCAGTGACGAGGGGGAGATGGTCGGACGCGAGTACTGATGAGTTGATTGATGAGTCGGGCGTTCAGCCCTCATGCTGATGGGGCAAAAACCAGTCCTGTCGACCGAGGTGGAGGCAAATTGTTTCTGCCTGTCATCGGCGTCCGTACGCTCATTTTGGGAGATTATTATGTGACGCGAGTCGCCCCACGTGACATGCTGCAGCCGCCACGCTCTTTCCGTCGGCGCTCTTTCTGTGGCATATCAGTTCTCCTGCGCAATGTTTTCAGAGAAGACCGGAAGTTTTGGGTGGGTTTTCGGGAGAGGTATGATTGAGAGAATGCGTCGAAGCGGTTGCGCGGACTACATTCATAGATCAGTTCGGTTTCTGATGGTATACTTTGCCCCTCCTGGTCCAGCTCGGAACGAGCCGGGACAGAACATAGCGACGACGATGTTGGCGATCATAGCAAGGAGCCCCAGACTGGGCGGAGGGGGCCCGGAGACGTCATCAGCGTCAGGCAGCAACGTGCAGGGTGAGGAAAAGTTTCGCGAAGACTCGACGAGAATAGTAAAATACTGGAACCGAGAATCGAACTCGGGACCTACTGCGTGTTAGGCAGTCGTCATAACCAACTAGACCATTCCAGCGTTGGCTCACGTCACGCGACACGGCCGTGTTTGAGATGTAAAATGCCTCATGTGTCTACCTCTCAGGCTCACTCCTGCGAAATTTGGCGCACGGAGAATGTACAATCCTCCCTGCACTAGAAGACCTCGTCGGCATCCTTTCCGACGACGAGGTCGACGCAGCTTTCGGGCCTAATAGCTCCTCACGAACTCTATCTAACCCTGAACCTGCCGATGTATTGAACTCAGTAAGAAACTCGCCGAAGTGCCCGTCCCTGCAGTGCTCTCTCAGTATGCACCGGAGAATATTCTTGACTACTATGCGAGATGCCACTGGAAAGAAGCCAGCCGGTCAATGGACGCGGAACTAGACGACACCATCGCACAACTAGATGATTTCCTGTCGTCTCTCTACGCCAGCGAGGGTTACGAGGAGACCTCGAGTAGTGCCTTTGGAATGCTCGATCCCTATCAGAGCGATCATCTGAGGAATCCGCATCGACCCAAGCGAATCGTCTTCGTCATCGTGGCAGGCACTTCTCCCAGAGGAGACGGGAGTGGACGCATTTCGAGTAGCAGAGGCGAACACGCCCGTAGAAGTACACCTTGCAACACACCAGGCTCCCGCCTTATCAGATGGTCTCAGATCGATACGAGGGTCGATTCACTAGGGAGGCCTTGCTTCGAAAGCTTCATCCCGGCCTCGCACGCTATCTAGCGCAACCCAATCCCAACCTCGCACGTGAACAGAGAGAGTACATGGCAAAACTGGCAAGGGTAGGAATGACTCAACCTTGTTTTCACTATCCGCTGCGCTGGTGTTTCAGAGAGCCAGCTTCGGTGACCCGTCCGATGAGCCTCGAGACGCCTTGTCTGACTTGCGAACGGTGCTGAGGCGAATTGCAGAGAAATTAAGTGACCAGTAGCCTCATGCTAGCTGATATTTGTGATGGGTAGGTACCACATGATCGACCGCTTTCGGGCCGGCCAGCGGACACTCCAAGGTAAGCCCTGTTCGAGAGGTCTCTGGACGTCGTCTGTCTGATGCACTCGGGCGGCCATTGCTATGCATATCCTAGCTCTTCGAGTTCTGGATATCGCAGATACGGAGAAGAAACAGAGTCCAGCAGACTCCAGAGACATCAGCGAGTAGATGTACCTTCTGTTGGAGGAAGCCAGAGGAAAAAGAAGGTCAGACCTCCTCATGGCTACCATGTTACCAGGAAAACCGTCTCTGCTGTTTTTACAGGTGCGACCGAACCTCAACCTCGCCCCACCATGGAGGGGATGACCCACACAGGGATGAGTGACATGCTACCATTCGGAACTATTGGTGTTGACAACACCGTGTTGTTACCACACTTCGCAGTAATCACCAATGTGTTGCGTCTTGAGGTTTCCCGTATAAATCTTCGATCACTACCAGTCTTGGATTCAGACGACTGCGAAGAAAAGGTCCCGTAAGGCCTTTATTACACCCGGTCGAATACACATTCGTGTGACTGAACGCAAGTCTTCTGACGTGCAATTATACTTATCACTGATAGAACTCCTAGGCACTGCACGAGAACAGTACTGCAATAAGTTGTCTTATAACGAGGACGACGACGCTTAGAAGGGCATGATAGCACTCGCTATCGAAAGGATGGTCGTGTTCATCATCGGCAATGCTTGCCCAACGTGAGTGTTCAATAGCGTTGGCGACTTAGCGAAGACGATCGGCACCAACTGAAGGGATAAAGCGCGATGTTACGGCTGCGAAGACCCCTGCGGATGTCACCTGTTCAATGAGAGGGTCTTTGCCTCCTCTGATGGGGCATTCGACAATAGGGTCAGAATGACCACAGCCCGGTAGCACCTTGAAGGTCACGTGCCTGCTCATCAGAATTCTAGCAATCGAAGATCTTCACCCCAGCATCGTTATTACTGTACACCGCAATACTGCAGGGCCTTCTTGAATTGGACCGAAGACTCAATCGGCACAGTGACATCAGCATCACCTGATTAATCATCAACACTTAACAGGAATCCTTCCGTCGACAGCCACTACCGTGGAACAAATAGATTTCGGGCAGCCTGTGCATGGCAGCTTTGCTCTTCCCTGTGGACTCGGAGAGAATCCTAGTAGGCGATACTCGGAACAAATCATGGCCCATCATTGCCATAACGACATTGGAGTACCTGAGTAGCAGTAAGCCCTCGACTACCGGACAGAGGGGCACCAGATGCCATTACAATCCTCGGCTGTTGAGATGGGGCACCATAGAGATCATGTCGTAGGGCCCTGATATGCCTACAAAGGCCCTGATCTCGCTCAACGACCACATCTCGTTCAACTCCACATTCTTCACGGCGGCCTGACAACAGCGGCGGGAGTGAACCGCAAGCTCGATACCAGTACGAGTACCTTCTCCTCTCTAATGGCCTTATTTATGAGTAACTAAGCAGGGCGACCAGAGTCAGACAATGCTGTCAGGAGTGATACTATCGCCTACCAGCGCCAGCATATGGGCTCCTGCGCTCTGTCCAGTGAGCACAACATTGGATATATCACCGCCGTAGCGGTCAGCATTCTCGAACACCCAACTGATGCATGATAGATGAACACAGCCCATGGGGCCCGACGGAACATCCTTACTTGATGCAGTTGTTAACATCCTCAATCATGTCATCAATTTTACCCTGGGGGAAGTTGCGGTAATCAGGGGCAATAAAAAGAGCGCCCCTTTCGAAGCCCAGACGTCGACCCATGCAAGCTGACCATGCACGGAACCTATCACCGATGATGCGTTGAAGCAGTACAGTCGCGATGGACCCGAACGCTTACCCGATAACCCAGGCACCTCCCATGACATTGATGACAATAGGGAGCTTCTTCTGGCGACGCTTCTCTGGCGGGTCCAAATAGTAGTCAGCAGGGAGGTAAATATCCAGCTGGTTTCGGCCATTAGGGCCATATCGTATCCCGCGGAGCACCTAGGAGCCTCTTCTAAGGCAGGCATGGTAGAGGTATCAAGGGTGCTTACGTTAGGGCTGAGAGTCCACCAACTACCAACCTTCACCACCGCTGGCATGATGAGAACTGCGAAGACGACAAGTCGCATGAACATAACGTATCTGATGGGGAGCGTATCTTTGTGTACAACGACAGACGAGGAGGAGCCTACGCTTGCAGACCGGTGCCGAAAAACTTGAGCAAAATGCTAGCCTCATGCATCAACCACGGGAACTCCTCGACTACGACGTGCAAAAATCTAAAAGGCAGCAGACGTGAGCTCAGAGCGAGACTGCTGGGGTGACTAGCAATACCTCGAAAGCATGGAAGGGAAGTACATGACCCAATCAGGGATCCAACTCTCTTCCTCTTCACCGTCACTCTCATCCTTATCGGTCGGATAGTACCTGCGATAGCAGCCAAAACTAGCAGGTAGGAGAGTACGGAACGTTATTACGGTTTGAGCCAATGAAGCTCTCTGTCGTAGTTGGACCCGACCTGATGCGTCATTGCCCTTCCAAGAATCTTAGACCGATCCTGAGTACAGCAACTACGTGAGCATCCTTGCACTTGAGTTATTACCTTCCGAGCCTTCCGTCCTCTCTGCAGGCCACTAGCTGTGGTGACGCTTCTCGTGTAGTGCGGGTGCTCATCACCCAGGGAAGAGAGACCTGCCGAGACACACAACCGAGTTGCAACAGCCAGACTACTACCACTCAAATACTACTACCTCTAGGCATGGGACGTCCGGGATGCTTCAACGGCTTGTGTGTGGGCACATCAGAACCACCAGTAGCGTCCGGAACGACAAGGCTCACTCGGGGGCGCTGCTCACTCTGGGCAACTCCTGCCTTCATTTTGATATCCTCGGCGGCAGCAGGTCGGTTTTCACTTTTTCTATCAGTCTTTACAGCAGCATCCTTCGCTACGGTGGCCTTCGCGGTGCCCTCAGTTGAGGGTTCGCCGCTGACTTCACCAAGCGTAGCCTTCGAGTCAGTGACGGGATGATCGTTGTTCAAATTGGTCATAGTGAAAAATGAGAATTTACAGGCAACTTGCGGGCGATAGTACTGGTAATCTCTACGAGAGGGCAACAACGCGCCTACCAGCGTACACCGAAAACTAGCGATGAAAAGTGGGACAGTTTGACACAGTAACAAAGATGAGCACTTCGTTTTACTGAGCCCCCTTTCGTGCGAACTGTGTGGGCGCTTCAGTAGACTGCCTTGGTTCTGTGAGTATCTATCCTCAAGTCCGCCCGGCGACGAGTTCGTGTCACACTCCCACGGCATCACTGCCCTCCGACGGATAATGCAGCAGTTAACTGGGGCATGCGTTAGAAATGTCGGGTG